>MU383981.1:0-106608 GCA_022495065.1 Xylaria telfairii | reverse complement strand
TATAAAATATCACCACACCCCTAAATAGCCCGAACTTAAAAGCTTTAATTTAATTAAAAAATAAAATAAAACAAGTTAAAAAATAAATATTTATAGCAGTAAAATTAACACAGGTTATTATATTTTAACAAAAATAGCAGCGCTTTATTATAGTAGTAGTATAAATAATACAGTATTTTTAATTATTAATATATTAAAATAAAAACAAAAACAAAACAAAGCAAAAAAGCTTATTTAATTGTTTTTTTTTAAAGTAGTTAAGCTTTACTAAGCGTAATAAATAGTTAAAAAGCGCGTAAACTTTATAAAGAGATAAAACTAAGCGCTAGTAATTCCAGCTTAAAATTTTACTAATATATTAAAAATAACAGCGCTATTTTTATTTTTTTTAACCAGGTTATATTAATTATTTAAATTAATTAAACCAGGGCTAAATATTTAAAACAACTATTAAAAAAAAATTTTAATTAAATAATATTAAATTAAATTATAGCAGGCAGCTAATAAAATTAACCTAAAAAATAATATAAAATAAATACAAAAATACTTATAAGATTATAAGTATTATAGCTTTTTATATAGCTAGTATAAAATAATAAACCAGGGTTTAATAATTTATAAGCTATTTTTAAAAAAAAGCTTTTTTTTAGTTAAAATAACGCTTAAGCGCGGCTAAAACAGCCCCAGTACGCAAGCACACCACGTATAATAAACAGCACTTTATTATTACAGCGCTTATACTTATAATTATAAGCACGTTTATTCTAGCAATAACAAGGAGGCATAATAATAATAGTGTAAAAAAAAAAAAAATAGCAGTAAATATAAAAAAAATAAAGCGAATAAAAGTAAATATAAATATAAAATAAATCGAAAAACTAGCGGAATAAACAAATATAAGCAAAAAAAACTAAAAGTAAAAAACCTAAAAAAAAAAAAAAAAAAAAAAAAAAAAGTATAAAAAAAGCTATTTTTTTATACTTAAAAATTAACACGTAATTAATACAAAAATAAACAACATTATTTAACAACTATATTACTAGTTAAATATTAAAATATATATTATATTTAATAATATTATATTTAATTAAAGTGTAATATTTATTTTAATTTTATATATTATTTAATTAGCTATTTTATTATATTATATTTTATAAATTTAAGTTAATTTAAAATTAAAAAAAAAATAATTGTTATAACTAGCTGTAAACTATTTTAAGCTATTAAATCTAGCTTATATAAACTTATTACTTTTAAATATACTTTGTATATTTTTTATCCTTTTTATAAGCTTTAATTTAGTTTACTACTTATTATTTTTAAAGTTAATATACTGTTATATTTAACTTAACAACTTCTTTACTTATAACATCTAGCTACTTTAAATAAATACCTAGGTATATAAAAACAGGAGAACTAAATAAGGTCTATAGCATATGTAGTAATTTTTCGTAGCACGTCTAGGGGGACTAGTATTTTAGTACTTAAACCGCGTATAAAGGGGTATATATACAAGAGACTTTTAGCTTGCGCTGACCTTAGTGGCGTCAAAGTCCTATACTCAGGTTCTTGCCTACACAGTAGGGATCCCCCGAGCCTGCCCTACGAGTGTTGGATTTTTTCAAGGGCCGCTGACTTGGCATTCGTTCTAGGCCATCATCGACATTAATCATATCGAGACCAACGTCATGGCCGGTTTAACAGATCGAGTGCTCCTGCCCTTGTACTTTACTCTTAGTTATTCTTAATTAAAACATTAATTACGATCGGCGAGCCTACTACAGGGGACAAGTTTCCTTTTGCAACAAGAATCCTATTCACATATTTATACGAAGATAGAGTTATAGTTCAATAATTAAGGGCCAAGTTGGAATAAACGACCGGAATCAGTGGTTCTTGTATTGACTGTATAATCATTAGAAAGACTTAATCCTCTGCGGACATAAGTCAGATTGCTTAGCTCTACGCCTATATATAAAAAACCTCTCCTTTATGAGAAGAGGACAAAACACTGCGGTCTAATTCCCAGATAGACCGAATCCTCTACGGACAGGCCAAAAACGGGATACCCAACAGACCTAGTCCTCTTCGGACAGGCTATCGATAGGCCGAATTGCTTGGTTTCTATAACAAGGCCTCTCCGTCTGCGTAAAAAAAACCCTCTCTGCGAGAGGAAAAAACACAGTGGCGGGGTTGATGACTATCGAGTGTCCTCCAAAAAACCCCCTCTCTTGGGGGGGGGAAAAGGGACCACTGACTGTTGCTTCCACTGGGCGCCCGATCCGGTGCCTACGTTGTCTATGCAAGCCGCGGTTTTTGACCAGTGAAATCTTCAATATCATCCAGGACCCACTGGATTGGTGTAGCGAAGGTAACATCTGTTCCTCTGGGTATGTTGGCAATCTCGGAGGCAGGTGTCTCGTCTGCATCTTGTGGCGCAACGCCCTGGTCATTGAAATGCCGGACACGTAAAGGATCGGACGAGCCCCTGGAAGAATCGCTTAAGAAATGGCACAGCCTTAAGTCATCAAGGCATCTCTTAAAACTATTACTATATCACAACACGTCTGGAATATGAACACATTGACTCTAAGCACAGAGAATGATCCGACGAATTGTAATGGGGTGTGGAATGGGCTGGGCGTATTGTACTATATCATAGCTGCACAAGCTTCGGCCGATTTCAATTGAGAAAACTTGAGCTGGGTAAATGACGCGTTTGAAAGGCATATTAGCGTATTGGTAAGATGCAACAGAATTACAATATTGCTACTGTACATGTATGGTTATGGCTACAACTATCGGCGGGTCTAAAATGCGAAGAGATCGAGTTCACGACGCCACTTAACCAAGTTCAGCTCTGCCACGTACAGCTCATGACCCCTTCACTGTTAGAGCTGCGGCATACCAAAGTGAGGCTCTTTATGGCTGCCACGACTTCCTGGTGGCAATTGATTAATTATCTGCTTCATCATTAGCGCTTCTCACTCGTACCTCGGAGACTTGGCGACTGTTCGCACCGTTTTCGAACTGGTCAAGCGTTAGTCCTCTAACTCCAACGTCGTTTCTTCGCTACTCTTACATTGAGGATTTCGTTTTGGCTGTTAATTGTGTTCCCATCTCCATTGTGACTACCGATTGCGTTTCCGCTCCCATTGTGGCTTGCGTCGTCGTTGCCGATTGAAGGATTGTTCTGGGTGCCTTTCCCAATCCCTGCTGTTGTTGTTAGAACTCTCCGTGCGGCTGTCGCTCTTCGTCATTGACTTACCGTTGCCAATGTTATTGAAGGAATTTGAGCTTTTAGGCAGTGAGGGCCACCCATTACCGCTTAGTCCAGTAGGAGCCGCTGCAGCGGTAGCGGCTAGGAATAGGGAGACGAGAATGGTTTTGACGTGCATCTTGGAAAATGGATAATGGACGTAGGCAACTGGTATGGATTTAGCGGGGAATAGTTCAATAATAGGTACAAACAAACGGCGATGAATCGATAATCTAAGGAAGAAAGGTAGATATTGAAATACCGACCTTTTATACCTCTTGAAGCACACGCGCACCCAACGTTTTAAATACCCTCATATTAAACATGTTGCACCGCATTGTTCGCAACCATGGTTCAGCGAATGCTTGAATAAGTGACCTGCCCTTGAGCCTATACGCTAGTGATCGGTCTGGAATTAAAAGACTGCGATTAGGTGGACACTTCAGGTAGTCCCCCTAAACGTGCCACAAAAAATCACTATACATGCTACAGACCCCACCTAGTTCTCCTGTTTTTATATACCTAGGTACCTACCTAAGGTAGCTAGAGAAGCTCCAGCCGGGAGGGTTAGACCTCTAGGAACTTAGCCGCTGTTTTTCACGGTCCGGCCCTCGCTCCAGCCGGTTTTTTCGCAACATAATTTATTTTTTATATTTTTTAATAATTATACTAGTTATATTTATAATTATATTATAAAATATTTAAGTTATTAAAAAGTTATTTTTTATTAATTTAATTATTTATTTAAGTATTTTTAGGCATAGCATATATAGTGATTTTTCGTGGCACGTCTAAGGGCACTACTAAAATACCAAGTATACTACCTACCTATATACACAGTATACAGGTACCTTAGGCAAACGGGGGGCATCACAGCCAACGGGAATATTCAGAGACAATGTGTGACCTTTACAGTACTCTCAGGTTTCTTTGTAGAGCTCTTACAAGCTTATTCGAAAGCTACGTCTCATATAAAATCAGAAATGTTCAATCAACATCGCACATCACTCTAGGTAGACAGATTGATGTTGAAACAGCGGAATAACCTGTACCCAAGGGAGTAACAACAACCCTGTGCAAGCCAAGTGTAAAAGAGCTACATGCCGCGAAGCCCATACTTACCATGCAGTGTGCCTACCGCTCAAAGATCTAGCTAGGAAAGGTGCTGGTTTCTGGAATCATATCCTTCCTTCCCACAACAACCAGCTACACAGTCAATGGCGAGGGGTTAGTCGGCTGTGTTGCGAGAATCGCTGTGTCAATTGGGTCTTCCCCTGCGGCTCATAGACTCTGATCTTGGCTTCGATAACAAGTCCAGTTGCTAGTCGATGTTGATCGCGGACCTGGGACTGGTTTTAGAATGTACTCCTTATTTTTATCGTCCTCTACCTGTTGATGGATCTTGCCCAGCTCCTTGCGAAGATTACCAGAAGAAGTCCTTTTCGCGCTATCTGTTTGCACGACTATCATTTTCCTTTCGAGCAGGTCAAGAAGACGATGAATATATTCAGTGCATCTTTCATGCTCGTGCAGGCGTTGTATGAACTGAAAGGTTAGGTTAGTTCAGCAAATCTGGTTTCGGAGCTGTACCTACGTCAGCGACTTCCTTCTTCACCATAAAGTTGTATCGTTTGCCATTTTCAAGTTCCACGACGGAAAAGAAATTATCTGTGCGCATGGCGCCGTTTCCCATCGTTAGCCGAGCGAGATTAAATGCTTTTAGCAAGTCGCTGCCCCCTAGCATCCAACAGGCCATTTCGGAAAGAACACAGCCAAAGTTCCAGATATCAGATGCCTGAGACAGCTTGCCTCCTTCGATGTCGATTTCGGGTGGTCGATAGGTGATCGTGAATCCACTTTGGCTCGTCGGCATCGATGTAGTCTCCGCCTCGTGGAAAGTGGCAAAGCCAAAATCTGCCAGCGCAAGGAGAGCTCGAGCCTCGAGGCTGTTGATCAGACTCGAACCACAGGATGTTCTCCGGTTTTATATCCGCATGGCGACCAAATGGATCTAACGCCCCATTTTGAAAGTTATGAATCATATCCAAGGCATTGGTGAGTCCAAGTAGCTGTGCCGAACCCCAACGCAAATCCTCGACGCCGAGGCCTTCCTTTTCCGTCAGAGGGCCTACTCTCCAATACTCACGAAGGTTCAATTTCGCCCAAGGAAGTATCATATGACACGTATGATCAAACTCGTAAGTTGCCAAGAGGTGAATGATGTGTGGTTGAACTATGCCACTGAATCGTCGGAGCGCCGTAACTTCCTTATCAAATCCACGTCTATTTTCGATCACCAGGGACTTGATAGCAAATAAACGGGCCGAGATAGAGTTCTAGCAACTAGTTATTCGACATATTAGGCCAGGTTGACACATGAGAAACTTACCCTTTCCAAGATTTTATCAAAATCGTGACAAGACGGGTGGATCTTAACAGCATAGACGGCCGAATAACCACTATGCATGGGCCTTCTCTATGAATCCCGTTCATTGTCGCCAAAATCACCCAATGGCAGGATGGTTTCCGCGGGGGGGGGGGGGGAGGGGGGGGGGAAACCTGGTGCACCACGGGGTCCCTATCTTCAGCGACATTGAAGAAAGGCACAGCAACGCGCCATTGATACATGCAGAAGTAGTCAATCTCTGTCTAACGCCACTTCTGGAAACATTTCAGCGGTTTCGACTCATATCCCCTCTACAAACGTGAAATCTGGGCCCTTCACCTCTACAAAGCTGTAACGGGAGGTCGCGATCACATACTTCATCTTCAAGAAATAGCTTGATGTCCCTTTCTCTGTCGACTATTACCAAGAGTGCGAAAATCTTGAGATATGTTCTGTTCTTAGGAAGTTGAAGAAATAGTCCTTTAGTGCTTATCTGGGAATCTTCAGTGTATAAAGGCCCAATCCTGTTGGCGTACTCTGCTGCGTCTTCCCTGTATGCTTGCGTCAGACAGGCCTCGATTCGCTGTCTAGTCATGAGGCGGGATAACGTGTCAAATGGCCAAAAGTCCTTGCGGCTCTCTTCATGTTTTACAGAAGCGCTTATTAGTAGCCGATCGAATTCGACCTTGGCGGCAGGGGAGCTCATTATTGGAATGCTGACCATGTGATTCCTCTAAATTTGTAGGTGAATCGTCAAACTCGAAAGCTTCAGCTTCGGCTGGAGACATGACTTGGAATTATCATTTCTTACGTCAGGATTCTGACTGGCCAATAGTCTTCCACCGTCATTTCCACCGCCTATGGCGCCCAGCAAACAATGTGCGTCTTGATAAGCAAGCCAATCACCGGTGATAGATCGCAGAAGCAGGGAAGAAAAGCAGGTCTACTGTAGATCTCTGAGACACAAGGTTGCGTCTTCTACTTAATAGGACATATTCCTTACCTATTTTACTAATGAATTAATCGCTTATTTATTTTCAACCAGACGGCAGGCTGAAGGCCTAGGATCATGTTATTAAAATCTATTGTCTATTGGAAAGTACCACAATCTAACGCCCGGGACTACGTCTGTGTCCCTTACTAGTAGTGAGCAGTATCTCAAGTCTCTTCTTTAAAGCCACGAAAAGATCTTAATAGATTATCTAAGCTATTCTTGGTAGTTCTTGACTTTTAACATAAGGCACTTAGACAGTCTATCGTGATGATTTTCTGGACAGAGGCAGACGAGCGCTTTTGCTCACCCATTATGCAAGAACATTCCGAAAATAGTTTGCTACGTTGGTGCAGGAATCGCCATATTATTCCAAGTGCAGGGTGTGGTGTTTTTTCTCATTAAGCGTGAAGACAGGAGCCAATACAGTACACGTTATTCTTTTTGGCCGACCAATTTCGGGCGAGAGGATTGCATACATAATTTTTTTTTTTTGAGTGGGACAGCCAATTATACTATTACCCAGGTTTCACAGATGAGGGGTAGGGAGATTTTGATATAAACAAGGCTATGGGCATTTCTCAAGGTTCCTAACTAGCTATATTAACCACCTTTATGCAAAACAAACAGCAGAAAAAAAGAAAAGAATCTTAATATAATTTTGTTTTAGTTATAATTATATCCAAGATTGTTATAATATGATATACAAGGCCTGCATTTCATAGGGCAGTGCTGTTAGTCACTATGCGACCAAAAGATCCAGCAATGTCTCAAATCCTGGGAGACACCCAGGGCACCGTACGCTATATAGCTACCTCCGTATACACCGGCAGCATGACACTGCCTACCTCGATTCGTTAGGCCGCAGACCCAATTATAATTGCCCAACCTGAGTCACTGTGTATACCAAAGAACCTAGGAAGCGCCTTACAGCTCAAGTAGACGTTATAAGCGGATATTGTAGGACCTTAGAGGAATGAAAATGCGCCGTGTGTCGAACCGGACTTGGTAAGATTTATGCTTTTTCACCCGTACCCAACCCTTACAGAATAACCCGTTCAATGTCGAATGTCTAACATGACGCGAGTGTTGTTTGCGTACTCACTTCGGTTTATGGTACCTAATCTGTGGTTAAGATACGCAATATTAGGCCGAAAGAAGTTTAGGATTATTAATCTCTACCCTACGTGCAAGGTATTCTACATCAACGAATGAGTGACAAGCGTCAATACCAAGGGATCGGAACCGCCTCCGACAGTTTTAAGACAAAACAATCTGGTGATACAGCGAGCTGCCGTGGCATCTCGCATACCATGTGGCACCCATCTCTATGATATCCCTGCATCTTCTAGAACCATCTACGTTGTAGCTATAGAACGAGAGTAGATAACGGCTACGTCCAAATTAGTAGCAGATTCCCTATTTATGTTCTCGGAGAGTTTTCGGGGATTATACCTCGTGTTTAGACCACGTCAAAGACGCCGGTGGTGTATGTCGCGTCGGGGGTGTTGGGCTCCGCGTGCCCCTTGTAGAACTCGACCTCAGTGAAGTAGGTCCCCGCGCGGAAATTGATGCGCTTGTCCCCGTATCCGGGCGGCATTAATTCGCCGACGAACTTGAAGTGCTCGTCCCGATAGCGCTGGTCCCACCGCACGTGGAAGGTGTACCGCCAGTGCTGCGGCCTGCCCCAGTCGTCGCACTGGAAGACCTTCAGCCTGCAGTGCGCAGCGCCGTCTCGGAGGTACGGCTGCAGCGTCATGTTGAGCTGTTGGTGGCCCGCAAACTGACTGTAACGCTCGGGGTGTTAGTTATCACCATTTCGGGCTCGATTTATGAAGGCTCTAGACCCTGTCTCGGTCAAAAAAGAGAATATTGTGCTCTGAAAGTTGCTAAAAGCAAGGGGAAAATTGTGTTTGAGAAGGCCTTACTATAGGACATGATACGGAATATAGACGGCGACAGACTGCATGAACAAGTACTTCGTATTTGGAGGCCGGAATTCCTGGACGTGAGGGTCCTCGTGGCCATCGAAGAAGCAAAGCGCCCAGGACATCCCGGGAGTGAATATCTCTGTCTCCCTCCCCGCTAGCTCCTGGCCAACGGGGCCCTGCGATTGGGTGCGCGGCGGCATCTTGAACACCAAGGTAATCTTATTGGTGTCTAGGAAGGCTAGCTATTGAGGTGCTGGTAAGAAACTGGACAGGAGAATAATCTAGAGAGTCGACCGCTGGCTGGCATTGGGTTAGTGTGCCCAAAGGCATTTTAATATACACTCG
Source organism: Xylaria telfairii (assembly GCA_022495065.1). Classification (NCBI taxonomy): domain Eukaryota; kingdom Fungi; phylum Ascomycota; class Sordariomycetes; order Xylariales; family Xylariaceae; genus Xylaria; species Xylaria telfairii. The sequence goes on along the minus strand of MU383981.1, from coordinate 97,696 downwards.
TTGCCATCCCTAGATGTAGCAGCCCGTGTGAGTTACGATGTCAATCAACAAAGTCCTCCAAGTCGCAATCTCACCGTACCACTATAAATACTATGACTCATGTAGGGAGCGACTCCCTTGTTGCAAGTCCCAGGCAGGAACGAAGAGCTTTTTTTATCTCCCACGTGCAACCATAAATAGCAGCATATAAAGGTCTGTACAACCAATGCATCGCGAGGCTACGTGTCCTATATCAGCCTCTGTTGTGGTAACTTGGCCCAGACTGCTCGACTTGTTTGTTGAGCACAAGGGCATGTGACATCCGCTCACTTCTTGAAATATAATTATTGACATGCTCGAAATAACAGCACGCTGTATACGCTCACTGATGAGCTCATTTTATCCTCCAATAGCTGTGTCTGTTAGAATATAGCCTTGAAACACATAGGCCCATGTTAGCATGATAACCTGGTATAGCCATCCGTAATGAAACATTCAGTTCTTGGTGCCCAGATCCGCGGCTATAAGCATCCTATTTTTATGGAAAACACGAGGATGTCAGGCAATACTTACGATGTCAAAACGATGTACATACCGCCGAAACCCGCCCATAGCCGGCTTGTAGTAAGGGATGTGTCACGGAACAGAGCTACAGCATTATTTGGTCATACTACCAAACTAAAACGCTATCAAGGTGGTACCTTGGCGTCTGCAATCACTTATATAATTATGCCTCAATGCCGAGACTGGAACAATGACGTTCATGATAGCCAAGGACAGGAGAGGCCCTCTCCCACAGAAATCTGACTACACGTTGAACAAAACGCGCGCTTTTTGGGGCAATAGATGCATAATTACGGTTCTACACGTATACATAGCAAGGTTAAGATGTGATACCTAGGCTGTTCAAATGGGAACATCATTCTAATTTTGAGTCTTCGTGAACCCTCACACTGCGTTGTACTTGTTTCACATAAAAATGTATTAATAATGATAACTCAAACGGTTTGCTCTCCAACAAAATTATTTCCAATGCCATCCGCATGCCAGTAATTAGTCCTTGTCGAAAAAGATGAGCGCTGGGTATGAATGGCGAAACTGCTCCTTTCCGTCTAGCTGTATGATTAAGTACGCTGGTTCGTGTTTGACGTGTGCCTCTACCTGTCGAATGGATATAGAATATCGATACTGTTTAACTCGAGATGGAAAAATCCAGTTAGCGCTGGATGGGAAACCCTGAAATAGCCTTATAATAAGAAACCATTCCATCAATAAGGCCGGCCGCGTGGCGAATATCTTCACCTCACCCGTCTCCATCCCAATATTACCAATCCACATGATTATACTACAGCTGGAAGACATCGCTATAGTAAGAAGCATCGTCAACCAAGAGACCCGTATCGGCATCATGAAACTCGAGGTTATGATAGTACTTAAATCCCTCCCATAGCGGTGAGACGGGACTAGCGCCGTAAAATGTGAAATATCCATTTCTCGCCGGGAGTTGGTCCCATTCGGCCTCGTAGCGCATAAAGGGGACCCAGGCCCCAGGCACAGGATCCTCGTTGAACATGTAGATAGAGCATACAACGTGCGAGAGCGAGTTCTCGAGCACCGTGACGGTCTCTCCTTCGATGGTATCTTCCTTCATGGTGTACTTCGCGATGCTGGCGCGTGGCACCAAGATCTTCAGGCATGAGGCGCGGCCGACGACCGGGGGCTGGTTTCTGATCTCCCAGGGCTCTACATCATCGTAGTGGATTACCTTCCATTCTTGGCTGGTGGCAGACATATTGGCGGGATCTTTTCCGTAGGAAGTTGATGAGAGAGCAGAAAAGGGTGGTGACTTGTCGTTTAGTGTCGTTCAATGATGGGCTTGTGTATGTTTTTTCGGCGGTGGTGAGATGTCGAGATATGCACCAACCCGCCAAGGAGGACAGAAGTCGAGGCGGGCTATATATATTCGTGTCGATGTGAGTGTACATGTTGATGTCGTGGGATACGCACGAAGATTTCACCAACATCGCCACCCGGGGTCTTCTGGTAACACCTAACGAACCCCTTGCAGATATACAGCGCATCTGTATTGCGTTCCTGGCTGGAGCTGCCCTCCAACCAAAATTCGCAAACCTCGCCCTCATTCAGGGAACAGAGAGAGACACCAAACATAGTCGATCATATCAGCTTCGGGCCGAGCCCTATCGTTCATTCGAAATTCGTTAATAGCTCAACAACAGGGATAGAAGCGCAACGTATCTCGCACAGACAACGTCACCCTTCGAACGCCCCGGGTAAGCATGTGCAACAATATCGTCTTGGCGAAACGAACTTGTTATACATCTATCGATAAGAAAATAGCGACAAACAATAAACACTAGTATCACAACAACGTCCTTTCCATTAACAATGAACACAGGTTGTGTGCCTTGAAAACTCGTTGCGCCAGGGTTCATGGGGTATCCTAGGGATAGGAACCGATGTTGTACAATCTAATGGGTACGGCGTGTTTAGACAAAGAATTAGCCGCCTACCTAGTCCTTGTGTCTCAGACTATAACTATGGCAGCAATCAATATCGCATTCTGATTCGGCCGTTGGCCCAGCCGGCGCTAAGTTGATTCTACCACAGTTCAAGATGTCATACATACTTACATAAACATTAACCGTTGATCCCTCATTGAAGGAACGACCGTCCGACGCAAACCATATCACGAGACGAAGAGATTAATTGCCATCTCCTTGGGGCAACGCGCGTAAGAAGTAAAACCAAACGATCAACGTTTGACGAGATTGTGCTGCGTCAGCTAAGTATATGTTTTGTTTTGTTTTCCAGGCCACAAAGAGTATATTCCAGCCAACAAGTGAACCAACAAAGAATAGAACTTATTACAAGATCGCTAGGTCTATGATACACTGCATGCAAATAATAATATCTTCAAATCCACAAACGCCAGTCCAACTCTTAGTGGTATGGAAACGTGCCCGCGCTGGTATCTTTACTACCATTAATCCCGGCCAACCCAATTCCCCTGTAACTGTAATCATAGCAGATCATGATCAAGACGCCCCTGTATCATCATGTATTTATCCTCAGGGCAAGATTCTCACTTTGCCATAACGTCCACATAGCGTCCCGATTTCCGCGGCTTCTTGGGGCCTTTTCGCGTTCCCGCTGCCCCCAAGAGATCGTCGATACTACTCGCGTTGCTTAGGCTGGTACCTGGTCTACTGGGTGGTGCACTTGGGGCACCGCCCGGTAAGCTCGCATTACTCTGATTCGACACGCTGCGCGCCATGAGGGGAGCTCCACCCGGAGTATTCAAGCTCTCCGTAGAAATTGCGTTCTTCAGCATCATTGGAGGAGGTGCGGCGCGAGAGAATGGTGGGGCCGTGATTCCAATTGGTGGTGCTGACGCAGTACTAATAGGAGGCGTACTAGCAGCACGAGGAGGTGGTGGTGTAGCGGCTTTTGCAGGCGCATTTTCGGCCCCCGGCTTCTTATTGACCCAACGCTTCAGGTCAGGATCGTACACGAAACTGCTAGCCTCACCCAACTTGGCTTTGATAGGCTTGTTAGGTAGTTCGGTGGTCTCTTTCTTACTACCACCAAACCATCCACCAAAGCCCCAACCACTCTTCTTCGCACCTTTCGCCTCGGCAGCCCGTTTTGCTGGCATCTGTTAGCATGATTTCTTTGTACTTGTATTCGATGAGACTCACCCTCTTCCTCGGCTACTTTCCGAAACATTTCCTCATTTTCTCGGTCCTTGTCGGCCTTGGTCTTATCTTGGGATTTTAAACCAGGGATATCATCATCGTCATCCATAAAACTATTCTTTTTAGGTTTATTTTCCGACCCATCGTCATCCACAGGATCGGGTTGGTAAGACGGCGGTTCGAAACCTGAGGGCTGGTACGAAGGAGGCTCATACCCACCCGTCGAGGTGCCTCTCCCTGCAGGCTCAAAGTTATTCATCGATGGCGGGTCATAGGCCCCGTAAGAAGGCTGGTAACCCGAGTTGAAGCTGGTGTTACTTTGTGCTTGATCATGTGGTGTCGTGTCCGATGTACCGTAAGTCTGTCTAACGCCAGCGCCTTCGGGACCCTGATCACCACCGAAAGGTTGATATCCTGGATATCCGACATCGGATGACAATTTATGCGTGAGAGCCGATGGTAGGCTCTGAGACATGGGCATATACGGTGACGTGTCTGATGGAGATGTCGGTTGGTAAGAATTTTTAGGCGATGAGTTGCTTATAGATATAGGTGCATATGGATTGGTATTCGGGCTCTGCATATCTGAACCCCGTCTTGTAGAATCGTAGGAACCTCGAGGCAGCTCGCCTGATGTTCTTTCCATTGATGATCGAGGCGCTGGATTGTATGCACCGGTGGGCTCATATGGTGAAGCTGCGGAGTGCGCAGAAACTGGAGCGTATGCTGAGGAAGCCTTGTTTGTGGGGATTGGTGGGCTTGTCCCATACACTTCGAAGTTAGAGACAGAGGGAGACCGACTAACTGCAGGCGTGCCACCAGCAATGCGTGCAAAAGGCCCAACCTCGATGCCGCCCTCACCAGAAACTCTATGCTCAGTCCCATTCTCATCAGGGCCAGCAACAAACTTGCTGAATCGAGACCACATGTTGCTCGAGACCTGGTCCATCTTAGGTTTAGTGATCCACGACGACGACTCCTCGCCAGCAGCCTGCTTCAATCTTCTCATAACATCATCAACAGCTGACTCCAGCACAGGGTTAAAGTAAGGTGACTTCTTCGTCTGCGATGTAATAGCGCCCCATATGGCTTCACAGTAATGTAAGGCCTTGTCTCGGAAACCGTATTCAGCAAGAACTATAGCATGCTGTAGCTTGTACGCAGCTAAATGGGGGCAGCTTTGTGGTACATTTGAACCAGGTGCAAGTGATAGCCCATATTCGTACACCTCGCTGAGTTGAAGTGCCTCGGTTTCTTTAGCAAATTGGTCGGCTTGACGTCGATGATCGGCGCCTACAAGGACAAAATTGGCATTAGGGTCGTCCAAGCCGCCAAATACTGCAAACTCTTTCGCGAATATATAGCAAATGTGAGCTGCTTCGGCCCTTCCGTACCCAGAAAGGAGGTTTCCTAATGAACGCAAAGCTTGACCGTCCCCTTGCCGTCTGTTACTAAGTATCATTCCCAGCGTCTCGCGCCACTTGTCCAATCCAGCAAGCACATCTTGGGACGTAGCAGAAGCAGAGGTTGACATTAGCCGCAAACCAGCTCGGGCGTGCACGGGAACCAGTTCATCGACAGCTTCCTCAAAATTTCCGGACAGAACACTGTAAAGTGAAGCCAGGGACTCATTACCATGGCCCGCATGGTTGACCTCTTTCTTGATAAATTCCTGGGCGACCTGTCTGTAAAGCTCGGGGTTCGGCGTTGAACTCGATATGAGAAGAGCGTGGCCCCACAATCTTTTATCCACAGCTGCCCACACAGCTTTCTCACGATCCCCCAGAAGTAGATGCTTTCGTATCGACTCGGCAGCCGTAGAATCTGAAGCGTCAGGTTGCATAGCAACTGCTGTTGTGGTCATCCCTGTAAGGTCGGCACCGGTCGAGATTGCCGATGATATCTCAGGACTGGCGGATTCGAGCCCCGGCGAGATAACGTCGCGGACGGCCTTCTCAACCGTGGGATTGCCTTCAAGAACGCCATCATTTTCGACCAAGACTCTCAAGATTTTCCATAGCAATATTCGCTCGACTTCTCTCTTATCTTCGTGGGAAACATGCTGCTGGAACGGCACATTCAGTAATGTCCTCTCGAGACCATCAATGCCAGCTGTGAGCCATGCACTAACATCCTTCTTTTTGGATTTACCTTTCAACGGGCCCGGAAATTTGGACAGTCGATCTTCAAGAGGCTGGATATCTTTCATATGTTTCACTTTAACCTCGCCGGGGCTCCGAGTGATCTGCGGGACATTGGAACTTATGCCATATCGTGGTACATCTTTGGGGAAAGTTGATACAAATAGCCCCCCGACCCCCCACGCTATACAGGGAGCTCCACGCCAGCGTTGTAGAGGGTCAAGTTCCCGACCATCTGTAGGAGGCACCAAGTTAAGGGTCTGAGACATCCCACGAGCGCGAAGAGCGGGGTACGAAGTCTGAGCGCCATGTGCTGATCGCGGAGAAGTAGGCGCATGTGCGGAAGACGGTCTAGGTGCTGAATCAGTTGAATTTGCAACTCCGCGGTTACCGTAGACCGCCCCGGGGGATTGTGTTTGCGATCGAGGTGGTGGTACGAAGCCAATCTCCTTTGAAGCCGTATTAGGTCCGGGCTGGGGCGTGTAGTTTGATAAGGAACGCTTGGGGGGCGAGAGAGGGTTTGATGGCGGAATACCCAACGGTGGTGGTGTACGCCCTACCCGCGCTGGAGCGTATCTGGGTCCCGATGAAATTCCCAGTCCTCTAGGGGCCATATTAGGGGACGGTTCCAGCGACGGCTCTTCTTCTACCTCTTGTGTTGGGGGAAGTGAGGGTACCCTCGTAGCACGATGTTCATATTGGGATGAACCAGTTCGCAATAACGGAACGCCATCCCCGTTGACTGGGCTTGCTAGTTTATTATCGGTTTTCCCGTGGGAAACCTCGAAGTGGGCGAGTGGGCTGGAAGTCCTGGGCTGATGGGGAAGCATTGGGGGGGGTACAGCGGAGTAGCTACCACTAGATGACCGAGAGGTTGGTGGCGCTGGTGAGTATCGGCTCGCCGAGGCCGGTGCAGGAACAATCCCATTAACTCCAGGGGAATGGACAACAGGGGAGTAGCGGCTATTTACTGTAGTAGGAGGTTGAGCTCTATTAGGAGCATCAGCTTGTAGAGACGCATATGGACTAACACGTTCAGGGGCAATTAGTCCAGCTACACCAGAACCCCGGGTCGGAGACAACTGAGGTTGAGTTGGCGGTGATGCTACGACTGGAGGCATTAATGGAGTGCTCATCGGTGGTCCTTGGGAAGGCGGCCTGGGCTGTCCAAAAGAGTTTGCTAAAGTTGGAGAAGGATGGGTCGATTGACGTGATGAAGAACGAGGTTTGGACGTCACAGGTAGGTCTTCAAAGAAGCTAGACTTTGATTTAAGCTGGGGAGTTGGTTTCTGTGAACCGAGGCTTGATGGCTGATTCGAATGGCTAGAGCCTGGGGGTGATGAGCTTGAAACTGATCCCCCGGGTGGTGGATGCTGGGCATACGTGTTAGCGGTTCTGGGTGGCAGATTGGATGGAGGCGCCGGCGATGCAGCATTAGCTCGAGGCAGCTGTTGCGCACTTGCTCGCTTCTTCGGTAGCTTAACAACTTCCATTGGTAGATCGTAAGGTGATTGATATCCACCCTTCGACTTGCTGGCAAAGCTTTGAGCTTTGGGCGCATCAGGTTTCGGAGGTGGCACCCCATATCCCCTTACTAGGGAAGCAGTGTTTGAGGCGTATAGGGGATGCTGTTGTTGAACGACAGGTACTTGCGCAACCGGGAGTGGCAACGTATATTGCTGTTGAACGGACCCAGGCGTGTAACGACCATTGAGATTGGGTTGTGGAGTCTGCGTCTGTGAAGGCGCCAAAGGCGTTGGTACCTCATCATCATCCAAGAATCCCTCGTCATCACTGCCAAAAATGTCGGCCGGGTCTAGCTCTTTAGACTCTGTGGTTGTCTCCATCAAGAAGCCGTCCTCATCATCATCGCCAAAGGCGGCAGCCCACTTAGCATCAAGATCTTCAGTCCCGGTTGCGATTTTAGCACCTCCCTCCGGCGAGTGCACCGAATCTCCGTTCACGCTTGCAGCATTTTGAATATCCGGGGTGCTTGGTCGAAAATCTTCTGCCGCGGTCAGAGGTACGAAGCCAACATTTTGTCCTATTACCATAGTCGTGGACTTCCTTTGCAGGGCACGATCCAGCGGGATATCTGGGGGTGTCTTCGGATCATCATGTATCTGAGCAAAGAAATCGTCGCCAGCATCGGCAGTCTCATCTTGAGAGAAGAAATCCGTCGGGTCGGCGATCGCGTTTTCGGTGGTTGTGGTCACCCCGGCCGAGTTGTGCTGGGGAATCAAAGGCAACCCCTCCTCGTACCGCGCATTGGATGCTTCTTCTTCGGTGGCTGCGAAGTCACCACCAACCGCGTTCTGAAACAAGCCACCTTCCTCTCCATGCGCATTCACACGTTTGACCTCCGACCGTTTGGTAGCATGCGGTTCAGAGGCAGCGGTATCAATATGAGAATTCTCGGTTTCCAGCTCTTGCAAAATTTCTTCAGCCTGACTCGTAGGCGGAGGGTGCGAGTATTGTTCGACTATCGAGTTTTCTACTTGTGGGACAACAGGAAATGAATTTGTTCTATCTGTCTCCGGCAAGAAGCCGAAGGGGTCGGTTTCGGACCGTCGAAGGCTCCACTCGGCATCTTCATCGTCATTGAAGCTCACTTCGTGGGAAACCGTACGAGCAAACGACAATGTGCTCAGATGTTTGGAGGCGCGCTCACTCGGCGCAGGCGCTGGGGCAGTAGTGTTATGCTCTTCATCAGATGGTATCGACGTCTCATCTTGGTTCTCAACGTGTGCTTCCGCGCCCCATAAGGCAGCACCAGACTCATCACCGTGTTCATAGTGGTCGAAATCTGCGGCATGACTCGGGGATTGGGCTGCAAGGTCTTCTGCGGAGGTGTCATGCTCGCTCAGGGAATCGGTCGCAATGTATTGGCGGGTTTCATCTATCGCGGGTACAGAGGTTGGGGCGTAGTGGTTGGGAGCGTGGTTGCTCTGAAAAGGCTTCTCGTCGGCCGAGGAATTTGGCCTCTTGGCCGGATGCCAGGCTGGACTTGGGGTATCCGAGGCCATCATAATGGCGAATTAAATAAAATCAAAGAGGAAAAACAGGCTGCGCCAGGGGCAGATCGCTCCAGCGTACACTCGCAACCTAGCTTGCACGGATGTTAGCACCGTAGCATCCTGCGTGTTACATTCTGCATCTTGCGCCGGCGATGGAGCGTGCTAGCAGGACATAAATACCGGCTGGCACAATAGGGGCCACAAGGAGGAATGGAAGCGGAGATGAGCACTCACAAATTTATACAAAGTCAATCGAAGAATTGTAACTACTATTACAGGCCATGCCCCATGTGCTCGCAGAGACTATGCGATGCTCGGTCAGGCTCGTGACGGGAGAATGAAGGACAGGCAGAGCGGCGGCATTGGGGGAGCGTTGAGGCAATGTTGGCTTGTTCAGTCGTGAGCAAATGAGATGCGACGAGATGGGAACGCTTCCGCAGCAGCGCGGCACCCTGGTCGGCCTGGGATGGACGGACCCACATATCGGCCCAGATACAGTAAGTGAAGCGTGGCTTGATGGTCGTTCTGCGGTTGTTCTTGGCGCGACCTAGGCAATCACGGACCTGCTGCAGCGTTCTACGGGCCTTCCACGGGCCATCATGTACCTAGTCTAGATCACCTGTTACATCCGGCCATTATGGATCGGTTATCTAACTCCGTTGCTATTTCGATCCTTTGCATTCCTACGTAATTAAAATTCGAATACCCAGCAACATCAACCCGACCACCAAGATACCTACTGTACTGCAAGTTCAGAGGCAAAACACTGTCGTAAGTAATCCAGGACCAGCGTCATAGCAACTGTACAGTACCTACATGTAAGCTGTAACCTTGCTGCAGACTATGAGCTCTGTTTGAACCAATTAGCATCTCGCTAGCCCCATGAACAATGACATCAGCGCAGATCTGCCATTGGATGACTAAGAAAGGGAGGCTTGTCCTAAAATATACGTCCCTCCGAGCGCACGGTAGATACTGCTTTAGGCCACGGTAACAGGTGCTAGCGCAACCTCTCTAGTGACGTCTCGTAGCAAGCGGGCACTCCTGATTTGGCCAGCGGAGAGCCATCTTTCAGAAGCTTGGCTACCCCCTTTGCACTAAGAAGCACGTTGGGCATTCCGTGGCCGATAAAGCCAGCGCAGACGTACAAACCCTTCTTTCCAGGCACCGGGCCAACATGCGGTAGGTCGTCGGAAGTGTACTGTATATCATCCGTTAGGTCCGAGGCTTACAGTGTCGCGGTTTTGTGTTGGCATGCGTACCGCTGTTGCTCTAGCCGCAACAACCGCCTCATTTTGCGTGAGATTAAGAAACGGGTGACAAAACAGAAGGGGACGAGAAAGAAAAAGAAAAAGAAGAAGAAGAAGAAGAAGAAGCAGAACGAAGCAGAAGGAAAAGAACGCGTCACTCACCCCCATAATACCCGTCCACGCATTCTCAATCTTCATCTCAGCGTCCTCCCAGCCGACGAGATTCTTGCCAGCCCACTGCTCAGCAAACGGAAGTGCAGACTCGATCAACGACGCATCATCAAAATTCCTCTCCCAAAGCTCGCGCTTGTTCCTATAACTCGCCGAGCCACCAACGATGAAGCTACCGTCAGGGCGCGCACCCCAGTAATTATTCATGGAATTCGGGCTTCCGACAACAACACCGCATGAGGGAAGCGGGGGCGGTCCTGGAGCTGTCTTGGCCACGACGCGGGCACACCTGAAAACTCAGAGTCAGTTGTTAATCACCATTCAGAGCGTAACCTACGATGGTTTTGGCGAGTTTTTTTTTTTTTTTTACATAAATTCCTCAGCTTTAAAAGTCTCTAAGAAACGAAGAATGGGACTTCCTTACGCTCCGCGGCTAGGCAAGATGGCGTCGACGTATTCGGGCAGCAGCCCGCCCGTGTACCCGTTGGTCGCGAAGACAACGCTCCTCGCTTTGGTGGTCCCCCGCGGCGTCTCCAGCGTCCAGTAACCTTCGCCATCCGCCTCTGGTGCGACGGCGTGCACGGGCGTGTGGGTCTGGAGGTTGACGCCGGCTCCGACGGCGGCTGCAAGGAGGTGCATAACCATCTTGTACGGCCTTCGTAGAGTCAGTCTAGTTAGCAGCATTGTCTCCATCGCTGTCAATGCCTAGTACTCACCATATCACAGCAGCGGGGAACGTGTACAATGCTACCGCACCCCGGACGCCAGAGACCTTCTCCGCGTCTTCAGGACCATGATATGTGACGTGTTCAAGCGCAGGGCTACCCCTTGCAAGCATGTCGTCCCAGATCGATTTCGCATCAGTTGCTTGGGCCTCGTCGATGAATGCACTGCCCGAGGTAAGGGGCGTAAAGTCACAGTCAATGCCTTCACTTTTGATAAGCTGTGCCAGAGCCTCGGCGTTTTCAAGCTCAAAGTGCGCAACCTTGTTGGCGACGTCAAGACCATGTTTTCTCATACGTGCCGCCGCGCCGTTGAAGATGTCCGGTCTGAGATGTCCGCCTAGAATCCATCAGTATTATGCCTCGTTTTAATCATTAAGGGAAGTGGCGATGAAAATACCCACCGTTTCTACCCGTAGCACCCGAGCACGCCTCCCGCGCCTCCAGGATAGTGATGCTAGGTGTAGACGCCGACCTATCTTCCAAGAGATAATGAGCCAAGGCGGCGCCAGCAAACCCCGCCCCGATGATGACGATGTCCTGTTTTTCAGGGAGGTCCGGCGTACTCCGATGAGAGTCGAGCTCGCTGCGCCGCTAATATTAGTTATCCCGTCTTCAACATAATCTACGAGTGTTTCAAAGATATAGAAGGCCTCCAGCAGCTGCTTTCTAGCCTAGGTGGCAGCCCTTCAAATAGTAAAGTAGCCAATGGTACAAGAAAACAACTCCCAGGATTTACTCACTGGAGCTCCGTCCGCCAGAAGGGAACGGTGGCATTAGGCACGGGAAACGGACCGGTCGTCATTGTATATATATGGGCTGTAGAATCTCGAGATGGGTAGGTGGATAAGAATATCTAGTCAGATAGATACAGCGTGAATGAGGTAAACTAGTAGCATGTCAGAAAAGCAAATCTCAGAAGGCCCGGTATCAGTATTTATGTCTTAAAAAGGAGACCCTTTAATCCATTCAAAAATCGATTTAGAATAAACCACGCTACATACACAAAAGACCATTCAATAATGAATTCATCGTCATATAAGCCGCGCAACGTATATCTAGGCACCAACTTTGCGCATTGGAGACGTTCGGCTTCGGTACGAAAGAAAAAGGTTGCTCGGGGTCGACGAACCCCACCCAAACCGCGCCGAGTTGATCGAGCAAAGGATCGATCGGCGAAAGCCCCGGGTGTTGCTCGGCTCATCCACCTATCAATACCTAGGTAGATAAACTACAAGGGCTACGCAACTACTGCGGGGGAATAGCCTGTGACTCACGCACAACACCAACGAAGACGACAGCAGTATACGCGCCTCTCACTTTTTGCCCGCTTACAACGTCATCAAACAAATGAAGCTTTCAGTAAATATTCAAGCGCATTATCATGTTGAGCCACCCAGCTCAAACTGACATAACCTGGTATAATAAAAAACCAACGCCACGCATGCAATGCTTCTCCTGCCTCAATTCATGACCGATGATGAGTAACACCAGAACGCCGTTTCAATCCCCATGCCGGAGTAGAAATCTCAAAAAACGATGGCTTTACGTTCTCTGGCGCTTATTTGAGGACCCTCCAAAGCTTGAGCCTTCGCGCGACCGTTTCCGCTCCTGCTCCTCTCTCATGATCCGCTCCACCTCGCTCATCTTCTTAGGCTGTTCAAACACCGAAGCCTTCTTCTGTCCGCTTGCCAGCACGTTCTTCTTTGCAGCCGCGAATACGTTCTTCGTCTGCGGTTTCGCCCTTATTTTCATAGAAATAGGGGGCGCCTTCGTAGTAGGAGCTCCAGGCTCTACAGCCTGTTCATCCCCCGAGATTTGCCCTTCGCCACCTCCCGAATGTGACTCTGTCGCGGCTTGTGATGCCGGGGAAGCGGTAGTCGGCAGCGCAGCAGGCTTAGATCCAAAGGAAAGCTTGACCTTTTCGCCTTCTTGCCGTACAAGCCCCTTAACCACAGTCTCCTCATTATCATCTTCGTCGTCTTCATCTCGTGCAGCAGCGTCCTTCTTCGCGCGACGTATCTGTTCTCGAATCATTCGTTGTTCACGCTCCTCATCTCCCTTGTCTTGCATTTCCTTGCGGCGCACGGCTTCTTTGCGGCGCAGGGCGTCGGGCGAGTCGTCAATCCAAGCGATTTGGATTCCTTTATCCGTCTCTTCGACCCTACATATACCCTCTCTACCCAGGTATTTCGCGAACTCGGTAAGACTTGACCACTTCGTAGCGTTCATATGTATGTGTTCCTAGAAACAGCTTTCGTCAGTCGCGGACGGGATCTATCTAGTTAAATAGGTAGAAACTCACCTTATTTGCAATGTAAATCTGATAGAATGAATTCAGGCCAATGGCCTTCTCGCCATGCCCAGTACGGAGGAGCTGGATGAAGGCTCTCTCGAACTGTCTACTATAGTCTTCAACATATTTCTTGGGGTCTTCGCCGATGAGTACCATCTGACGGACATGGCTCTCGCTGAGACAATGCTGCTTGAATCCGTTCTATTATTGTAACCCATTGATTAGCGATTATTTATTCTCTTGTGGGGGTGAAGAGGAAGGAGGGGCGCCTCCGCAGGCCACCAGTGCTAAGATTCAATCCTAAGAAGCCACACCTACCTCGTCGCGGGTTTGCTTTTGGCAGCATTGGCAATAGAACCTCAATCTCTGCAACCCCTTCATTTTCATCCTCTTTCCGATATCTTTGACCGAGCCAGCTTCTGCTTTAGGCATTTTGATGGACTGGACGCGCGCCGCGTGGGTTTCTTTGGTTTTAGATATTGGGCTTCTTCGGTTCGAAAATGGGCGCAATTAGGCTCCTATTGTTCCTTGATGAGTTGTCGTTGCTCGGGTGTTCGGTTCGACAACGGTTGCCGTCAAGCTCTTGTAATTCGAGAAGTTGTTATTGTTGTTTGGGTGATTAAAACCTTGAACGAAGCGGCGAGGCTGACGAAGCTTATCTTAGCGTCAAGCGCCACCATCGACAGAGTAGAGTCTATACCTATTCTGGTATAGCCATGATACCCCTGCTAGTACCCCGCATCAGCCAGCCAATAAACTACTTAGATTACTTACCTTAGGTAAGTAAGTACCTAGCGCGTCACTACATATATCTTACGTAATCATTAAGTAGGTTCCTTCCCAGAACCATGCAACTAATAATTACTCTCGTCCGTCCACTCGGTAACTGAGATTATCGGAATCTGTATAGAATACATTCAACCAGCTCCCATGCGAGCCAGACGTCTACGGCGTGAGACAAGCAGAAAGCAATTAAATAAAAGCATGAGCCCACAGGGAGCAAGGTCAAGTTACCGCACGACCGTCAGAAACATCCCTCAGCTTTTTAAGCAAAGAAGAAAAAAAGAGAAAGAAAAGAAACAGTTACCGATACAAACTCTTGCTTCATACTCGCGCCTGTATTTTTTGTGCGGCTTGTTTGAAGGGCTAAAAAAGCCATGCGCGTGATGCAGCCAGGCAAGAACAGCAACAGATTTAGGTAAAGAAAGTATGCAACACATAACCCCCCAATCCTCGAGGATTTCTAGCAACCACCGCATCCTCCTACAATAAGAAATGCTTATGATATAACATGCCAATTATTAGCTCTGTATTCTATGGAGAGGTACGTTATCTTTCTATCAAGGACGTAGCTTATGATGGTCTAATCCAAACCCGGTGTGCCATTTTCTTCATCACAGCATAATTTGTTCTGTCTGACTTCCCTCCCACTTCCTACATGGATATACGCTATTGTCTCCATGCCATTGAACCTTCTAGGATTATTATGCTAGCCATATTACAGGCCAGGGAAGACAGTATCTCATGTAGGAATAATTAATATTCATATCGGGATAATTATGGTGCAACAAAGTTCCAAACGCATGAAGAATAATCACATACAAAGTTATTTCAGGGCACACTCCTAAAGAAGCATACGAAGATAAATGTGAAGTCATAAATCCTAAACACTACGATAAATAAGTAACGTTTGCGAGTTCGTGTGATGCTAACAAAGGCCAATATTCGGGAAGATGCATGTATGCATGAATGTAGCATCAAGGACAAGAACAAGGAAGACTGGTTCCTAAGATTCTGTCACGACGCCTTATATCTAAGCACCATGAGAGCGATTGAATCCACAGTCAAGAGTCGCAATTTAGGCACTGTGGAGGAGGATCCCGAAAACAAGGTCGTTAACGAACTCAACGAACTCCTCAGAGGTTGGGAGGCCCTTGGTCACAGACTCGAAAGCGACCTCAAACAAGCTGAGAAAATCATGAACGATGTGCTACAGGGGAACATAGCTCTCAAGCCTAGAAAATGTGTGATATAATTATCTTGAAAAGCTCTGGCAGTTGATGCAACAAGTTTCCATGTTCCAGAATGGATACTCAATTGGGGTGAAGCTTACGGCCAGCGAGGATACCGACGATGTACATTTCTGGTGGGAAATAGGGTATCGGGCATGCCAAGAGACGGTGTTATACTGTGTTGCAAGCTTCATTGAGATTACAACTCAAAATTCCCGCTGAAGAAACTCCTCCTCAAGAAACGCGATTTCTACAAGTCGACAGTCTGCGAGATCATGATACGCCAAATATTCGGCCAAGCCATTTCGCAGCCCAAATAAAGACCCCGCTGGTTCACGATACCAAAACACCCCCCTCTACTGTTTATCGCATCGACAAGAGCTCAGAACACCCAGTCATCCCGAGTCGCCATCCGCTGTTTCTCGATGACTCTGGGGCCTTCTTCCCCTTCTTCAAGCCCATTCTTCGTCTTTGCGGTGCTGGTCCTCCATTTCCACATCTCCCCATACACAGTCTGGTCCCCTTTGCCCTCAAGTATCTTGACGACTTCCCGTCCGAGTATAGGTAAAAACTTGAACCCGTGGCCGCTACCGCCGGAACAAATCGCGACCCGCGGGTGGCTTGGCACAAAGTCCACTACAACACTCAGCATCAGTTATTTTGATTCGCTAAAAGAATAATAAAAGGGGGGAAAGGGGAAAGGGGAGGATGGAGATAAGGACGAAGACGAGCAAGACGTAATGGGTTGCTATTGCTCACCCACAAAGGAATTGTCGATACTATCCGTGTACCAGCAAAGCTTTGTAGAAGAGAGCCCCAGTTCCGTAAGCTCTGGGAGGTTAATTGATATGTACTCTATATCACACATCAGTCAGTCAATATCAACACCCAAATACCCATCACGACTAAACATAACCCAGTAAAAACCTTTAGACATTACCTTTAATAGCCTCGACTGCAGGAATCGGGATATTCTCCCGTACGACACCCAGCGCCGTGGGAACCGATATCCGCTTCCCAGCAACATCGCCATAGCTCGTCCACTTCGTTCTCCGGAAGCCAACTTTGATGACACCGTTCTCATCCCGCGGGAAACTGTACATATCCTTCCCCTCCTTCATCCCCCATGATATAACGGGGAAGTTCTCGGGCGCGAAACGCGTCCAGAGATCCGGTCGGTCCTTGGGTATTTGGATAGTAGCCACAGAGCCGGCAGTTGTCTCGATGAGCCCGTCTGACTCAGGGAGTAGCCCTGCAGTCCAGCCTCCACCTACAAATTTCGAGAATCGGTTAGTAGACGATTCAGGGGCCCAGTTGCAAAGGGGGTTTAGTTACCCGCTACGACGACCAAGTCCCCATCGTGAGCCATCCCGTCCGCCGTCCGAAGTCTAGGTTTTTGATCAGCTGCTGTATCGATACCTACGACTTTACCCTTTGTGGGGTGCAAGATAAATTCAACGCCTGCTTTTCTGGCCAGGTGTTGCGCCCACGCGCAGGCCTTGTACGCCACTACGAAGCCGGCCGAGGAATCTAGCACCGCCTTATGCACACCAAACCGCTCCTGGCGACCACAAACGTCTATTTTATGAGCCCAGCCGGTTCGCGCCGCCCTCTCGATATCTGAAGAGCGACATGGAGGTTTAGTCGACTCCATTTCCGCTCGTTTCCCTGTTCAAAGACCAGAAACTCACCATCAGCATCATCACTATTGAACTGTGTATCTCGGATCCCCTCCTTCTCCATATTCCGAAGAGTCTGCAGTTCGAAATCCGCAAACTCATTCCGGGCGCCCATGCGAAGGAACCCACACTTATACCAAAGTTTCCTCTCGCCTTTTCGCAAGACCTCGGGCAGTTCCTCTTCCGCTAGATCTGCAATCTCTTGATTCCACGCATCCCAGATCTTGGCGGCTTGCGATGCGAGACGCTGGTACTCGATCTCGCTGCCGTATGAGAACCGGATGATTTTATTAACTGTATTTCCAAAACAACCAAAGTCAGCAGTTCCATCATTTAAAAAATGTGGTTGGAGAGCGAAGACTATATAGAACTCTTTGAATCATATTACTGACTATCCGCTGACGCAGACTGGATGCCGCTTCCTGGGTTATAACCGTTAGACTCGGTGTCCTGCATATCGAAGACGGTGACGTGACGGTACCCCGATCGCGCGAGCCATAGGGCGGCCGATAAACCGAAGACGCCGGAGCCTACGATGAGGATCCGGGACTCTGGATGAAGCGACATAATCTGTGCCTTACGAGACTCTGAGTTTGTGGGCTGTTTGTTCGTTTCGCTGCTTCTCGCGTCGAAGTGGGTTGCGATCATGTAAATGGAAGTGAACCAGTGCACTCCCAGTTGCGATCAGGTGAAGTGTTTTATGATGATCTAAGGTCTAAGTTCTAAGCTCCTAAGGGTTTACCCGCTCTGCATGATCCAATATACCGTGACACTGCTATATCACGATCATGGAAGAGAAAGGCAACGAATAAATTTGAATAGGGGTGAGGTCGAAACCGTGTCATCAAGACTACTTAGGATTTCAGTATCCGAGGAGGTGAGATGCTCAATAGATCGTGTTCCCCGCATCGGCGCGGACCACCGCTCTGGATACCTCCTACCGGGGCGGTTGTGGCAGGTATGACTGGATGGTGCATATAAAAACCCCTCACGGCGGCTTCTGTGTTGCGTTTTCCGTCCTCTACAACATGGAAGCTTAGCATAGATTAATTAGAACTGGGCATCCCACGGTCCGATTTGATTGATGCGTATCAGAGGAGTTAGCGTTGTTACAACATCGACAGAGGAATAAATTGATTCCTGGCAACTAATTAATTATCTTAAATACGTACCTGGGTAGGTAGTAGGTATCATAAACCGTAACCTTAGAAAACCCATTACGCCATCGCATAAAACTCTGAAACCAGAATAATGTATAAACCTACACATTTCATATTCGTGGCGATGATACATATCCTACAAAATAGTTATATCACCAGTTACAAGGTTTGGAACGCGGAGCCCCTTATCATACTCCGTCCCACTCATTGAACCGTAACAACCAACCAACAACAAACCCACCGAAAAAACACTCTCTCTCCCTCTCTCCCTTCCTCCCTTCCTCCCTCGCTCACTTCCCGCGACTACTCCCCCCAAAAGAGCCAGGGTCATAATTCGAAGAGTTTGTGTCGCCCTTACCATCCGGTCTTGGGGTTATCGACCTTTTTCCCTGGCATGGAGCCGCCCTGTGTACCATACGAGCTTCCTTCTGGCATGCAAATTGGACGTCAGCGTCCCAGCCATTCCACCCCAGTATTACAGCTTGACAACTGCAAGGCGAAAATAGTTGATGGCTACTACAATGAGCAAGACGCACCTTCAGCGGCAGCCCTAGTTTTCTCGACGCCCTGTGAGAACTTCTCCTTCGCTTGCTCAGTACCGGACGGCATGGTGGCGAGTATTTTATTGGTTTATCTTCTCAGCGTGTTGAATTTTCAGGTCAATTGCGGGTCAATGGGAAATAGCTTATTCTCCAAATAAGAATAAAACCGCTGGAAGTAAACGGATAATCCAGTCTCTTATACCAAGTTTGCTCCACGTCATAATGACATGGTCTATTAAGAAGCACCTCTTGACCAGTTCGGCTACCCATTCGACGGTGTGGGTCGAACTTGGCAATCAATAGATACATACAATGGGTACTTAGGTAGGCAGGTAGGCAGGAAAGAGACAGAGAATCGCTGATTCAAGTAATACAAAGAAAGGTCACTTTATCCTTCCAGCTCTTCTCAATTCTACCTTCGAGATGTTCGTTGCGTACCTGTGTTATGCCCACATTTATAACCTAGAATGATATAAAATATACTCCCAAATTTATTTATGATGCCTCCGCTGGAAAAGAAACACAAAGTCAAGGTCGTTAGATTGAAAGATGCGAATGCATATCCAATATAACTATCAAATATATCCCTGGTTTTCTAAACACATCTATCATTCTAGAAACGTGAAGAGATTTGTATGCAGAATGTTCATAGCTCTTGTAGCCTCTCTTGCGTCGATGACGCACGAGATATTGATTTCGCTAGCGCCTGATGGCCACTTCGTTAGC
This sequence comes from Xylaria telfairii, assembly GCA_022495065.1. Lineage (NCBI taxonomy): Eukaryota > Fungi > Ascomycota > Sordariomycetes > Xylariales > Xylariaceae > Xylaria > Xylaria telfairii. Next base: position 78,285 of record MU383981.1, on the reverse strand, counting down.
AATACTTATTCGACAGAGAGATAGTGAAGCTAACCTTGTGATATCATCTCAATGTTGACATTGTGCTCGCCCAGAGTCGAGAACATGCGGCCGGCGATACCAACCATATTCTTCATCTCTGCTCCGACGAGACTCAGGATGGCCATGTCATTAAGAATACTGACATCACCACATTCTTCCAATTCTCCCTTGGCTTTTTCAAAATGGTGAACAGACGAGCTGGCCTGATGGATAGCCATGGAGACGTGGACTTCACTTGTAGAGATGAGATCCACGGATATTCTATGACTGTTTAGAATCGAAAACACCTTGGCAAAAAAACCATGAGATATCGAGCGCTTATTCGAATGTACGTTGATGACCGTCATGTTGTCTTTGATAGTAACAGCTGTGGGTCGTTTCGGGGTCCTGCGCAACGACGCGTCTGACGGCCGAGACCGCTTGATCTTTTGCGCTGGAGACTGGACCGGATCTGGGACAACAATTGTACCGCTTCCTCGAGGATTCCTGACGTTTTTGATGCGGATCGGTATCGGAGGCTCCGCTTTGATCACTTGATCCATAGTCAAATGGTGAATAACTTCGGAACCGTAGAATGTAAGTTCAGCCGCCTCGGACGGCGTAATCGAGCCCAATAGCTTTGCTGTCGGGACTTTGGTTGGGTCAGCAGTAAAGATACCATCCACCTCTTTCCATACTTGCAGCTCATCCGCGTTCAGTCCTACTGCCACTAATGCGGCGCATAAGTCTGTGTAGCCCCGCCCGATATCACCGTCCATCAAACTACCAGGGACATTTCCGAAAAAGCCAGTGATGACTGGTACGCGGTCGACACACGCGTGTATCCTCTTCCGAAATATGGCTGCCGCGTCCTTGAAAAACGCCGGGCTAAGGCGGTCTGTGCTGTCGTAATGCAAAACATCGGAGAGATCAACGTATTCGGCGTTAACGTCCTGGAGGTAGGTGTCAATATCGTGGATATGTGGTTGCAGCTAATACCTACGTGGTCCTTCAACACCGCGGTCATAAATCTGCAGCTTAGCTTCTCACCGAAGCCAATGACACGGTCCTTGGACCTTGCATTGACTTCAAGATTGAAGCGCTTCGCGGCAATTATGTAGTCTATCAACTCTTGACAATCATCTCGTATGCCGTCGCACACCTCGATTTGTAGTTCGGGATTCCTGACCGAGTCTTGAGCGGCGTTAACATGTTCATCGCATATCTCTCGGATCGTTATCTTGGCGTCCTCGACAATCTCGTTTTTGGTTACTTCGTTGCTGGTGGCTGCAGCAACATCCCGCAGACTCTTATAAATCTCGAGTAATCTGTCCGCCCGATTCGGCCCGAGGTTAGAGAGAACGCCCGACTGCTACCACGCCGTAGCGCTTGGAGTGACTCACCGGCTCGTCGTACCAGTCGCCTTCTTGCCCGAACTTCGTGCGGAACAGACAACGGCTATCTTGTTTGAGGGCAAGTTTGAGCTGGTTCTCTAGAATCAGCAAACCGTATGGGAAATTGCCAATGGCGCCAACTTACCGCACAATGTCGCGGGCAATCTATAGGCGACGAATCGGGTGAGCTTAGCTCTGTACGGGAGGAGAGTGGAAGGGAGCAAGGATACGAACACTGCATGGGAACTTGCCAACACTTGTCCCGCCAAACTTCTGCACAACCCAGCCCTGGGCAGTAGTATTGCTCCGAGTCGCGGCCTCAGTAGCCATGCTCAATGGTCAATGATCAATGATCAATGGTCAATGGTCAATGGTCAATGGTCAATGGGCCAATTCTCAACGAACAATGGACAACGCGCAAAGTGAACGAACAAGGGGCGCCGCCACAAGTCACACCAAAGTCTGACGCCTCAAGGGCCAACGAACGGAAGAGGGAGAAAGAATGGCGGGGGCAGCGAGTATATGCCCGAGTTCGCGGATGTCAATAGAAATCATGTAATATTATTAAAGGGTAGAAAATAGAAAGAAGGTTAGGAAAGAGGAAACATTGCTACGAGAAAGTGTCCTGTTCGGCCCAGGTTGCCCCATTCCTGTACCGGCCGAGTACTCTTCGACCATCCATCGCCCCGAATCGGAGCTTGCGCAGGGAAAAGGCGGACGGAGGGGGAAAAAAAAGTTAACGTTAAGAGCTAGATTGACTACGACTCATCCGATTAATGGTCGTCATCGCGGGGAGTCAGAAGGGCGGGGCCGTTTCAGCTGCCACCCCTGTCTGGCCCCATCTGTCTGCAGCGCTTTCAGGTACACCATGCGCTAGATACCACCAATTACAGCGCGCCGGATACCTCTTCCAACTACCAGATGCCTGTACGGGGGGCAGGCCAGTAGGTCGCCAAGTGAAGAGAGCCCAATCGCATACCTGGTATACCTACTATGTAACCTAGGTTAGGTAGGTCGTACAGTATACATTAAGGAGGAATCTGGTGGCGTTTGCCCATCACGCTCAGCGAAAATAAGAAAATCGGCTGCATTCCCTTCTGTGCACAGTAGTATCCATGGCGCCGACGACGAGGTAGTACCCGGGTATAGATGGTAAGCCCCGCGAAGCCCGAACAAACAAGGATGCATGTTGGTAGGTCGTGGTTGTGTCAAAACGTCCATTACATTGGGTATCTCACAATATAGAGCGGCTTGTCCGACCGAGCCCTATATATCCTGCCTACATGGTAGGTAGTACAACATGACCAAACCAGCCATCAAACTCCAAGCTTCCCGGTGCGTGTCATGAGTATGCTGTGCCGCTACCCAAGGCCATGGGAGGCTTTTTCCTACAAACTCGAAACTCCAACTTTTCTTCCTCCTGTAAATCCTAGACAGAGCCTATGTCTGTCCGTCAACACGCCTCGGTTGTAGGCACGTGCTCAACACACACGTATATCACTAATACATCCCCCAATAACAGCCTGGGGCTCTCCCCCGTATAGTAGCATGGTCGTAATCCCTCGTGGTTTAGTCGTGCCGTCATACACTCGTGTTCTTCGCCCCTTGTCCATACAGCTACCACAATCCGGGTAGAACATCTTATCATACCAGCAAACACCCGGCCAAATCTATATGCACATACCGAACGCCCATAACGCCAAAATATTGTAATGCAGACAAGTCGGCCCAGAAAGGCCGCCAGCCAGCTAACTCTGCATCATGATGCTAAGTAGCCGGGACGAATTGAGAACCGGTAGGCCATTTAGGTCATTTCTTGGTCCAGGTCGATGGTGCGGAAGCTTTGGGCGTGATCCTGCTGAAACTCGAACTTCTCCATCAAGGGAAATTCTTCTTCGGGAGTCCTAATACCGATGCCACTATCGTCATGAAGAGAGTCGTGACCATCAACTCGAGGAGGGAATGGCGCGCGGTCCGGTTGGGCTTGCGTGTTCGAGGCTCTCGATACATCTGATTCCACGCTGCCGCTGGTTCGTCGACGTTCTTGTTCATTTGCGCCGGTAGTATCTAGGGGGACCGATATGGATCGTTTGGTCTCGTCGGTCGGAACCGTCGAAGAGTGACTTTGCATGAAGCCGCCCTGCTCTGCTAGAAACGCCACCATCTCGTCGATCCAGCATTTTGTGACCCACCACGACCCGAAGCTCTTACCTTGAGCGATGGTGAGGTCACGCATGACTTCAGTTCCAATTCTCTGAACACACCAGACAATGTCGGCGGGCGTTGCGTATGGAAATCGACTAGGAAGCGAGCGAAGAAATTGGACCCAACGGTCAAGCATATTCTGGGGATTCTCCGCGCCAGAAGCATCTGTATGTGAATTTTGACTGTTTTGTTGAGCTACGTCACCGTAAAGGGTAAGACACTCAATTTCCCAGGGAACATTAACGGGGGCCAGCAGACCTCGCATGTCGTTTAGCAAAACTTGAACGAGATCATCCATACCCCTGGTGGGCACACATTCGGCAACTTTCCGTATTCGTACCATTGTGATCCAGTCGATATACATGTTGGTCCGATTTGCTGGGTTCGCCAACATGTTGGCCGCTGCGTGAGCTGTGAGGTTAACTCGAAGAGCACGGTCAATGACTGCTGCAAAGATAGTAGCAGGAGACTCCTTGGCCCGAACTACATGTTTAGGTTGACCCTGAAATGACTCGCGGATGTGCTTAACCAACCGCTCAGAAATGGTTCGTAGAGTATCCAGCACAGTTTTGGGGACGACTTGTAGCGTAAGTCCCGCAATAATGCGCGTCATCCTCTGGTACAAGACGAAATCGCATTGTTCTATCCAAGGTGCGAGGCTTGGATTGGCAAACAATTTTTGCACGGGCATAGTAAGTGTGCCTAGGAACGACGTGTAGAGATGGAAAAATGTCTTTTCCTTGCAATAGCGAATACACTCCACCACAGATGTACAATGAGAGCGATATAGTGCCGCCAATGATTTGGCCGAGTCGGGATCGGTATGATAAGGCAAGAATGGCTCAATTCTGGGTAGAATAAGAGGCTGGGATGCTTCAAACAGGTCGTCGCTATCCCTCGGGAAGGCTAGGTGAACCACTGTCTTGGTTGTGGATGTATCTAATAGGTCGATTGTGGGAACATCTGGCTGGTTGTAAAGACTATGTGCTCTAATATCCGTTACCGTTGATGCTGGAAGTCCTTCGGATGTCTGGTTCGTCTGCGGTGATGGAAGTGCTGGCTTTACTGTATCTAACGTCGTTGACTGAGAGTGTATGGTAGTACTATAAATTGTTAGACCGTGTCAGAAGTATCGTTGAAGAAAAGGGAATACGCACTTAAAAGACTGTTGATATTGCGAGGACTCCGGCATGGGAAGTGCTGGCTGAGCCACGGGTTCCTTAAGCTCGGGCTGGTCCTCCATCAATGTGAAGTTAACATAATGATATTTGGACTCTCCCCTGACGCCCAGTCTGCGGGTCTTGAGACCAGGAAAGAGTACGCGAACCAGCTTTCCAAAACTAGCGGGGTTCAAGACCGTTATTCTTTCCGTCGCGCATCTGGATGCATAATTGGCGTAAACACGCCCTCTCGGTACGGAGCCCTTCCCTTTCGTACAGACTTGACTTAGCCTAGGCGAAATTGTCAGTCCCCATCAATAACCGCCCCAGTGATATCGCGTGAACATACCAAAGCATGGCAAATACTTGCCGAGCACGTTCAGAATTGGGGCCGCGCTCGTTTCCATGCAGCTCTTTTGCTACATCTTCCAGCTGTCGATGCTTACTGGCGTGATATAGCTGACGCATTTCGAGCTCATTATTAGCACTCGTGCGACTAGAGCCTCCCTTTTTGCCAGTTGCGCGAGGGGCCTCCATGATATCGCTCTCGTCGGGGTCGTCACGCTCTATGATCTGGCTGTCGCCATCGGTGAAGCTTGCTCCGGGGCCGAATGAGTCGGTTGGCAAACCATGCTGCAGAGTCGGGTGGTGAGCATAAGTTATAGCTGCGCCCACAGGCTGGTGTAATCCTGCATCCATCGCGAATGATTGCTGCAACGTCATTCGGGCTGCGATAGGACGCAGCATTTCTTCCCCTGGCAGCTGCTGGTTCATCGGTTGTCCTATCTGGTGCCCCACGGACATGTCCTTCGAGTGCGGCATGGTGCCATGGCTGCTGGGATGCCATTGTTCCTGAAGGTTACCATGATGCGCGATCGAAAGACTTCGCTCATGGTTGGGCTGGGTTGTGACACTGTGGATGGATGCGGTAGAGGCTCTCGACTGAGCTCTCTTTCTCTGTTGTTGCTGCTGTTGCGACATAGTGACGGCCTCGGAAGGCTGGGCGTCTGCGCGGTCAACAATTAGATATAGTCACAAAGGCATGAAAAAAACGTCTCCGATAATAGACGGTACATTAAAGAAAGCAGCACTACACTTGTATTGCGATAAGACGTGTTTTGTGCGGGAGACACCCACCGATATCCATAATGTCGAGGGTTGTTTACCCCAGACGGCTCGTTGCGCCAGCCAAAACACGGCCAAGACGAGTGCAGATGGGGGGCCAAGGTAAGGCAAATGATACAAACTAGGATATAAAGGAATCGATGGTCGAGAAGCTGCAGATGGTTAGTGGGAACATCAGAGAATCCTGGTGTCGTGGCGCCGAAGGTTTGCGGGACAGGTCGAGCGTCTGTGATGGAACTCAAAAACAGAATGGAGGAGCGGAGGTGTGTCCAAACAACAAAACTCGTCGGGGCAACCGTGAGAATTGCTGGGCAGCCGGGCGATTGGTTGGCTGGGCGTAGGTGTGGGTCTTGGGGTTGTTCGTTGAATAAGTACCTAAGGTACCTACTGTACAATTTGATACTAGGTACCTTAGGCATGGTATAGCACGTGTAAAGTACGTACCTCTGTGGCTAATGTAGGTAGGTAGGGTACTATACCTGGATACCTTGGGTAATTCCTTAGGTAGACAGCGAAAAGCTTTGAAGTAAGTTGTATACTACTAGTAGTAACACAGCTATCGTATACATGTATGTACATGTACCCAGGCGATGCAAGCGTGTAAGGGGAGTGGCTGGGCCTATCAGAGTCATCCGCTAGGCTCGTCCGCCATGTCATTGGGCCAAGACCCATGGATGCAAAACAAAGACCTTAAGAGCACCTCGAATCGCAGCAACATCGAAGTACTATACCCATCCCACCTTATGATCGTCTTGCACAATGTGCAAATCAAAAGCCAACCTTGGTAAGACACCAAGTGAGGGTGATAAATGTTCAAAGTACCTAGGGTTTAATCTAGGCAGGTTTAGTACACTAGTTTCCCGTTTAACACAACCTTGATTTCTGGACTGATGATATTGAATGGTTGCAACTTTAAGTACCTACATATGTGTAGCACTACGCATACGTAGGCCTTCTGTACCTTGTACAACCACAAGCATTCACTACATGGATACATATCGACATGTAAGCTAGTAGGTTTATTGTTTGAACAGCATTTAATGTACTGTTCCATTACCTACCTTGCTCCTTTTTACATTCATTGGCATATTGGTGCTATCTTGTGGGTAATTAGTACTTGTGTCGGTAGGCAGGCGTAATAGAATTGATCTGGAATGGACTTGGGGGAAGAGTGAATCTGTCAATCTTATTCTAAGAAGACACTTCGAACGTTCCACGCAAGACCACGAGAATATGTAACATGGGGACATAACCAAGTACTACGTACTGAACGAATATATGTGCCAAAGCTCGTGACTCGAGTTTTGGGGCCAGCTGTTGTTACCCACCCTGTGCACCTGAGCAGAAAGGGCTATCAGAAGATCAAAGGGGATGCAAGGTGAGCTTCGGCTCAATTGAGACCTTAGGCACATATGTACCTACTTACCTAGAGGCACCTATCTAAAGCCTCAGTGCTGCTAGGTGGATATGGTAAGAGGCACCTACAAAGTAAGGCACTGCAGCATGCCTTACAGTACCTAGAGTAGGTAGGTAGTACATACACCTAACGTACATAAACCGAATGTCCCCGCCCCAGGTACAGAGTACTGCACACTGGATACAAAACAAGCCAAGGTGAAGCAGGAGGAAGCAGGGGCCATCATCTACTTATTAATGGTGTCACCGGGAGATCGTTTCGTCACCCATATCTGCCGTCATCGCCTGCTAATCTAGTGCTAGCCTCTTTTGCTCCTAGCCTGCACCCTCTGTCCCTCCCATCTCGTCATCTTTAAACACCACCCCTCTTCCCACAATCCCCGTTTCAACACAACAATTTCCCCCCTCGCACCCAAATCTAAGCTATCATTCCTCCGAGTCTTGCTAACATTGCTATTTCATATTACACCCGGAAGCCTTTGCCTCCCAGTGCCCTGTACGCTACACCCAACCTCCCCGCACTCCCGGCTCGTGCCCGATGCGCCAGGTGGCTTGATCGTTCGATGCTAACCCTAAGGCATAAATGCCGGTAGATAGTACAATACACCAAATTATTGCACCTCATCCAGCAACTTCTTCCCCACAAACGAGCATCCGAGCATCCGTGTCTGCCAATATCTCCTCGAGCTTCCATTTCTCTTCCTCTCTATAGACCACTTTGACGCTCGGCGAAAAACATGTCGGCCCAGGATCGTGTCCAGCAATACATTTCTCAGCTCGATCGCGAGGTATGCTTCGATGCTTGCTTGTCGTGCGCCTGTGCGCTCGTAATTGACAGGGGCTGATTTCGCATTCGCAGCTGGGCAAATATCCCATCCTCACCAACCTCGAGAAGCAGTCGTCCATCCCTAAGGTCTACGCCGTCATTGGCGTTGCTACCCTATACCTCTTCTTTATTATTTTCAACCTCGGCGGCCAGTTGTTGACCAACTTCGCCGGCTTCGTTGTTCCCGGTTACTACTCCTTGGCTGCCTTGTTCAGCACTAGCAAAGCCGACGATACCCAGTGGCTTACTGTACGTCTACACCAGTCGCGTACAGCGCAAATTGATGCCTAGTAGTGGTACTAACCATTGTGTATTATATAGTATTGGGTTGTTTTTGCCTTTTTGACGTAAGCTAAAGCAGGCTAGTCGTAATACATCTTGAACGGGCCGCTAATTATCATAGTGTGATTGAGAGCATCATCAGCGTTGTCTACTGGTTCCCGTTCTACTACACATTCAAGTTTGTTTTCTTGCTCTGGCTGTCGCTTCCCGCCTTCGGGTAAGATCATATCCAAGTTTTCGGTCCTTCCTTTTGTTTCTCGCGCTTACAATCATTTAGTGGTGCCCAAATCGTCTTCCGATCCTTTATGCAACCCATGCTCGGACGGTACTTCTCCGAGTCCGGCTCGACCGCTGCCAATCTCCGCGCCAAGGCCGACTCTGTGGGCAAGGACCAGTAGATTATGCAGCCGAACTGAGATGACGACATGGCCTTCGAGCTCATGCAAGACAAGTAAATCACACATGCTGCAGAAGTCCGAAAGACAAGTATATGTCGTCAGGTGGGCGGGTTTCCGTAATGAGACGCATGCCCCACAGCGGTTAATGGCAGTCTTAGCTGGGGATGACAACGTGATAAGGATGACTTCCGTTAGTGCTCATCACAGCCAGTAACTAAGTACAGTACCTAACCTGGTATACGAACTACTGTACCTAGGGGCTTCTTAGGGTAGTTGTAGATTATGAGGGGGTGGTTGAGTTGAGTATAGTATACGTATGGCGGATAGTCAAGATTATGTTATTGACAAGTTGGCCCCGAGCATAGAGTGACTAGTTGTAACCAAGGACGGTATGTGACAGAGACCAGCAGATCGACAACAATGGACGTGGCTCATCGGAGATAGGAGTTCGTAAAATAATAAACTAGCTTAACTGCATTTTGATGAAAGAGAGTTGATTCTCCCCAAAATATCAGAGAGAGTGAGGGTTGACCGGCGAGGCGATAACACGCAGATGGCATTGTAGAAAGTTGCAGAATTTTAAACCGTAATAATAAATGAGCGGTACTCTATAATATAGAGCATAGCTTTCTAAAAAGGGATGGCTCGGTAAGTATCTTGAAGCTACGCGTTGGGCTTATTTGTCAACAAGCCCCCAGATATCTTTACAACCAGACAAACTAACTAGTACCAACATCATGGAGGCCATTTACGTAGTACCTAACTATTTGAACACCGTGTCAGCTTCTCGAGCTTTTTATTGCTTTGTCAGGAGCTAGGCATCGAAATGCAGTATGCTCAGATATGTGCCTATTTTCTGCAAGCTCAACCACGGCTTCAATACATCCGAGGGAGAACCAAGGCATTTCGGCTGGCTGAGCTCATCAGATTACCTTTTTCCATTTGCGTTCATCAGTGCAGGTGGTGAAACAAAAAAGCACAAACTCACCTATGCGGGAGCTTTCAAGGCATGCATAGCCACGTCTACCACCCCGATAGAGATGGCAAGATGAGGAGGCGCGAGGTTGGTTGTACATTGCTTCAGGTCATCACCGCATCATGGGAGGCCAACAATTAAGGGCCCTCGTGATGATGGTTTTAGGCAAGGAAATTCTAGATAGAAATTACTCTCGACACACACATCGGAATCGGCAGCAGCGTGGAGGGATAGCCCATGGTGGGCGAGCAAGCTGACGATGATTTGAGTCGGTGGTCTTAAAAATGGTGAAGAGAAAAGAAGAAGAAAAGACCCGCCGTGCAAAAAAGGTGTGAAAAAAGTGTAAGAACCGGGACATGGCGCCCCGCCTGGGCTCCAGATTTCGGAATATATCTCACCGCACGGCCGAGGTCTAGTCCGCTCTGGGAAGAGGTAAGAGGTAAGAGGTAGGTGTGTTAGGTAATCAGGCTGAAAACATCGGTGCGGGTGCTGTGCTGTGGAGCGGAAAACCATCTACTGTAGGTACCTACCTACTGTACAGCGGCCACAGCAGGCTGTAGTGGTCGCAGCCGGCGCACACAGCACACTGCGCATGGCACTTGGGCACTGATTCGTTAGCGCGCTGGGGCCAGGTAGTAGCCGGGTACAACGACATCAACGGCTAACGCCACATGCAGTCAGGTACCCTCGAATGGGGTCTGACAACGGCGCATCAGGTTTTGGCGCTGGCCTGGGAAACATTTCGAGCTTGTTCGCAGCCAACCACAGCCGAGACTAGACTAACAACTGCAACCAATTCTGCTTCCCCCATTATAGCCCAACTACTGAATCCAGCATTTTCACCAAACCGCCACCGCCCGTTGCATCAATTCCCCTCTACGAGTCTCAACTTCTCCCACCCACTGTCTAAGACTACCAAGTCGCTACTTTAGATCTCCAGCCCAACCAGCCGTCGCCGTCGTCGCTCGTGTATTGCATCCCGCCGTGTCCAATATCGTTCGACCGTCACGCACCACCTCCCAAAGACAGAAAGAAAGAAAGAAATTCACCTATTCAGAATATCACCAACACCGCCACCTATAGCCACTTGCACCAGTACCCGCCAGCCCGTGCCTGCCCAACACACCCGGCGTTGAAGAAATAACACTAAACAGACTTGAGGCGAAATAAAGAAGTTATCAGACACAGTGTAGAAAAACGTTTGCCCTGTCGCAGTGCGTAGGTCCAGAGAGCAAGGAACCACGGGGCCGGCCCAAGTTTCACATCTGCCCATACTGCTAGACCACGGCCAGCAAGCAACAACTGGCTACCATGGATAGGCAGGAATCAATATGGACCCGTCGTAACAAGTATGTCTATCCCAGGCGTTGTGCTGTTGTTGTTGTTATTGTTGTTGACCCGTGTGCCATCGAGACTGCTCACACCATGAAAAATACAGCAGCGCCAGTGGCAGCAACCTTTCGCTGGGCACCCCCGGCCCGACCGACAATACCACGCCTCGAGACTTCTCGAGTCTCTCACGAAGAAACGGGAGCATTTCCTCCCACGGCCGCGGCAACCCCTTCGCACCCACCACGCCCGGCGTGGTCTCGCCCACAAGCGCCGGTGGTGCCAACCAGTTCGGTCTCGGCTCCGGCGCATTCGCATCATTCGGTTCGGCCAAAACGCCTAAAATGTCCGGGAACCCGTTTGAACAGGCGATGGGCGCCGTTGGGGCCAAGACGCCCTCGGCAGAGAAGTCTGTGAAGGAGGCCATGCGGTCCACTGCCATTAATAAACCGTCCATGGGCTCCATCGCGGAGACGGGGCACCAGACCTCCACCGTGTTGTCGCACCCCGTTCGGGACACATGGGTGTTTTGGTATCGACCACCAATCACTAAAGCGAATGGGTACATCGAATACGACAAAACACTTCACGCCATAATGTCTGTAAAGACAGCTGAGGAGTTTTGGCTGGCCTATTCTCACCTCAAGCGGCCATCATCACTCCCCACTGTGTCAGACTACCATCTCTTCAAGGAAGGAGTTCGTCCCATATGGGAAGACGAAGAAAACAAGCATGGCGGGAAGTGGATTTTGCGGCTGAAGAAAGGCGTTGCGGACCGTTACTACGAGGACCTAATTATGGCCTGTGTTGGCGACCAATTTGGAGAGGAGTCCGATGAGATCTGCGGTATAGTGCTCAGTATGCGTAATGGAGAAGACGTTCTCAGTATCTGGACCAGAAACACTGGCCAAAAGGTCCTTAAGATCCGGTAAGTGCGCCTCCCAGTCTTCATGCGGACCAGTATTCAAGCTGACCATCCACTCCCTTAGTGAGACAATGCGCCGCATACTAAGATGTCCAAACGACACACGAATCGAATGGAAGGGCCACGACGCCAGCATGCAGCAGCGGAGCATGATTGAAGAATCACGCCGTGAGAAGGCACATAATCATCACAGTGACAAGCGCCCCCATAATAAGGCCCGACAGACCCAAGAGGATCAGCGATTGTAGCGCATTCCAGATCCTCTAATTCATCGTCTCTGGTATCTTCACAGAGACGTGAACGAGTTGCGTGCTTTACAAAGTCGTTAAATATAGGAGAGGGTATGAAAGTCTGGTCGCGAAAGTGTAACCGACTTACGAATGCTCAAGCAATAAGCTATCACTTATTGCTACCGGCTACAGAAGTCCACCCCCAGCGTTACAGTACTTACAGAATTGTAATTACCTAAACAGCGAAATTGAGGAATCGAGGGTAGCATCCACCTGGTGCTTGTTTGTACGAATAGCGGAGGGCTTGTCCTATGACTGATTGTCGGCATGATCACCGGGCAGCAAACAACGTCTAAACGACTACTCAAATATCCAAAGCGAGCGGGTGGCACAGGCGATATTTTGAACGGCATTTGAAAAAAGGTTTCCCCTGTACCTAACAACGTTGGCGTGAGCGCCTAACGGACACTTTGGACATGGAAGTCAGCCAGGCACGAGCTAGCTGAGCTCACTTGTTTAACTGTCTCTGTATTGTAGGAGAATAGTGAATGCCTACTGTATTATGAGCTACTTGTGAAGTACTCTTTCCGTGTTGGTTTTGGCTTTGCACGATTGATGTATGGCGCGTATCTCAATTAACTTTAAGCTTAAAATATGATGTGCATTAGCAATTGAGGCGTTCCATGGTTTGACTGGGATCTACCTAATCCACTTATTATTATCTTACCGACACGCTAACTCCAGCTTGTTGGTTGAGTGCGTACCAGATGTGCTAACAAGTGAGGATGCACTAACTTCCTATTGTGTCAAAATATTCAACATCGCGGTCGAACGCGTGTCTAAACTGCCCCTAGTTTACCTTTCCCGGGTATATTTCGAATATTCTCTGGACTTTGATTTGCTTACCCTCTCCACGTATCGGCCTCTTTTTGAGGATCAAACATCCATTGATTACATGTGAAATCAGTTTCATGGATGTATAGCGGTGTCTCAGCTAGTAATCCTCCAAGAAAGACGATTATCCGAAAGAAAGCTTTGGTGAAGAACTGGATACTATACACCGTTCATCTAGGTACCTCACTATCTAGTATTACGATAAAGGTGAGTAAAAGAATAAAAAGACTGTTAGCAAGAATCTCCAAATGTCGGGGACGAACAACAATCGGATATACATCATTGACTTCACTATATAGCAGACGACCCAGCTGGACCAATAAGCTGGATCATAAAGGTCCCTATATTCACGTTCGAAACCACAATTCCTTAACCCGTAAATATACAGCACAGGCTCCCTTCTTTCCCTCTCTCTCCATGCCGAATTATACTCCGGGGACAAATAGTACCCCCGCGAGGAGGGTGGACCAGAGCACATCCGTAGCTAGAAGCATCCAGTTCGTCCAACCTGGAAGTCTCATGTGTGGCCCGCCCCATCAACTAAGCTTCACAGTAATAAAATCCGTGTACATAGCTAGGTAGGCCGAGGGAGAGATAAATAATAAGTATGTTCGTCCCATTGCAAACTTCACATATCGCGTTAAAAGTTCACGCATCTTTTCATCAAAGTATGAATTTAATTATGTCTACTTAACCTCGAACTACATCTCTCTAGCCAACTAAGCAATGAACCACACGAAAGGCGTTACTTAATCAAGAGGCAAAAAAAGAAAGAAAAGGGGAGGGGTACATTGTATCTACACATGTATCAAGACCCCCACAACAATATCATGTAATTTCTTATCAGATGTACGAGATTACCGCCAACAACCCTACATACAAATGTTCTCAAAAACGTCGACATTGATTTATCGTCATATTCATTACCATCCCCCTTTTAACCCTAACTCCGTACCTCATCTACGGGCTCGGGCCAATCCCCAGTAGGATGACAGTTGACGCCATTCGGTGTTCTATGTACAAGTATAATATCATTCCTCTAATTTGCTGCAATAGCATGCCAAAACATAATGCATGTGATACTTTTTTGCGCTCTCCCTGAGCCAAGGTACAAGACATACAGATGTGAGCAACATCCCCTTCCCCTTTCAAATTAAAGCATACTGAAGAGATGTGGTTGGTATCACTGATATCAAGTCCCTGCTAAAACTCCGCACAACTCCTTAACACAAAAAGGTGCAACAACCCCACACAATCAAGGTTCCTTCAGGCTGTAGTTGGGCAAAAGCGCCCATATCTTCATAGATTTCTTGGGCGCGGCTGCCGGCGTGACTCGGCGGGCGATCGTGTCTAACGTCACCTTCACCTGTGCTTTCGTACAACTAGTAAACTTCTTGGCTAACACCTCAATGACTGTAGCCTTAGAATAATCCTTGCACTCGTCACTTAGCAAGGCCCGTTTAAAATCCTCGAGGATATCACGTGGAACCCCGTCTTTAAGCTCTAATGCCGGCGTCGTAGTCGTAGTGGAAGACGCTCCATCTCGAGGCGTGGCGGGGGGTAGCATATAAGTAATGGTTCCTTGCGTTGACAAGGTCGCGGCGGCTGCTATAGTTTTTTTCGCCGGTGCTGGCCAATACTCCGTAGAGAAAGGGTTTATCATGGTATGATGGTCCAGAGTGTCTAAACGATGTCAACAGAAGCTACTGAATAATAAGCAACTAAACTTACCTAGAAGGAACTCTAGTCGGTACTTGTACACGGTGCTAGAAGGTCCCAATCGCTTTCGGTTTTCAAAGCACAAACCGCTGCTGACGGGTAAGCTGTCGGCCTCAAAACCTGGTCTGATAATCGTGGGCATAGCTTCCGAGTCGTCTACAAAGTCATCCATTTCCTCATCACCTTCGATATCTTCTTCCTCATCTTCGGCATCGTCCAGGTCCTCCCCATCATCTTCAACCCACTCAGCCTCTGAGTCATAGTCGTAAGCCAGCGGCAATATCCTCCCTGCTGGCCGACGAGAAAGCTTTCGTAAATTGTGATATGTCATATGAGTTGAAACAGTGCCAAAATATGCCGGCCTAACATCTTCGTAAAAGCGAAGATATTTCATTGGCACGTTGTTGAGCTGGTCTTGTGCATTGGTGACTAGCTTCTCTGTTTGTGACTCACTTCTCATACTTGTGATGTGAAATGTGTTTTGGTAGTCGTCTCCATGTACTGCCTCCATGATCTTCTTGACAACAGGTGGGATAATTCCTCGCTGTTGTGGAAATGCGAAATTGAACGTCTCCGTAGCATCGAAAGGTTGCTTTGGAGTGAATTCGCCTCGGTCACCATGAATGTACTCATCAAGGATAGTCGACTTCACCTCCTTCGTCTCATCGTCCATTTCGAATAGAGGTGCTGCCATCGTCACCCCAGACTTGACAAAGAAGGGCTTGAAGTTGAGCTCATACGCAGACTTTGTGGGCTCAGCTTCCCGTTTCGATTCCGAAGGGCTCGCTATATCAGCCTTGGCCGCGGGTGGAGGGTGGTCACTCGTGGTTGAGGGCGTACTAGGTGCCTTTTTCAGAAAACTAGCCATCAAATTCTGTTGTTTCTCCTTTTTTGCCTTAGCCGCAAGCTCCTCTTCCTGCTTCTTCAGTCTCTTAGCTTCCTTCACAGCGTCCGCCTTGGCTTTTTCGGCAGCTTTAGTAGCCTTCTCTGCGGCTTTCCTCTCTTTCTCGGCAGTTTTCTCCGCTGCAATTCTAGTCTTCTCTGCCATAGCTTCATCTTGCTTCTGCTTCTTTTCTGCGCGCTCCTTTTCTTTTTCTTCTGTTGTCACGGTGCGCTTCCTCTTGGTGGCGGCTGGAACGGACGGTGCTTGCGGCTGCGTAGGGCCTGTCGAGGTAGTTTTGGATGGGGGAGATTTGGTAGACGTAGCCTTCGGTGAGGGTGAGTTAAAAGTTGGGGTAATAGAGCCAGCTTCGGTGAGTGGACTGCTTCCTGGAGGAGACCCCATCTTGATAACAGGTACGCTGGACATTTCTAGAGGCAGGGGGCGTCAGAGAAGCGTTCAACGAGGGGAAGTGGTCGGCGCAAGTGAGTAGCTAACAAAAGGTAGAGGGAAAGAAGGTGGTAGAGGTAGATGAAGCGAGAGTAGAAGGGAAGCGGGGAAAGCGAGAGGGAGAGGAAGTTCGAGAGAAGCGGGTAGGCTACAGGGAACTTACGAGGCTGGCACTCTACTGCTGATCTGGACATGGTGGGAGGCTTCAGTGCGGAGAGATGCTCACGGTCTACGGTATCAACGGAGGTGCGGGACGTGGTGGTAGCGGTTCCGTCAACAAACTGGTCGAGTGATCCCTTCCCAGCGACTACTTGCGATGCCTGTACATTCGGAGACATGGGCGAAAGCGGCATGAGCACGGATTAGAGCGCAAAGGCTCATTGACGAGACTGTGCGCGGGTGAATATGGAGATGAAAGACAGCGAGAATGTTGACCGAGTACTCGAACAATCAGTTGGTGACCATGAAGATTGGTTGGCAATGGGCGCGGCAATGCAAATCGTACAAAGAAAGGTTGATTTAGGAGATACTGAAACAACAGGCCATTGCTGAGCAGAATTATCAATTATGACAAGGAGCGATCGATCCCTATGTTGCCCTGTCATCCAGGTCGGTTGGTTGGTTGGTTGGTTGGCAGCCTTCAGTGGTTTTACTTGAGCTGAGGTAATAGGTAAAGTACATGTAGGTAAGTAATGGAGCATACCCACTCCCACTGGACGCGTAAATGGGCAGCGCGCGCGACTTGTACCGCCCAGGACGCGTTTAGGCTGGCCGGACTAGAGGGGGCGGTGGGGTGTACTGCGCATGTAGGTACTCCGTACCAATGCTGTGATGGGTGTGTGTGCATTGGATGTAGATTACTAGGTTAAGTCTATACTGTGCCACTGTGTACAGAATATATGTGGTGTGGTATTAGTGGGCCCACAAATGCTGTAGGTTTTGTCCAATCGAATCGATTCCTGCACTTTTACCAGGATGATTGATGGTCCGTGCACCCACCGCCAGAATTCTGCCGGCCTAACTTGTTGACCGCCCACCCACACCGCCTATGAATCGTCTATATAAACCTGGCTTCCCTCCCAATTCTTGACGGATTCTTTTCCTTTTCTTCTTCATACTTACCTTGTTCGACTGCTTGAAGCTCCTGAATTTCGAGTAGTAGGGTGGGAGACCTGCATTGCACAGCGCGGAGTCGACTGCTCTGTATTATCCTTCGGGATCGTACCGGACGCAATTTTTGATGTCTACCTCGTTTTCATTGTGTGCTGGTGCTTCGTGCCCCGCCATGAAGAAGATGAATCGGTGAGGAACCAGGAGGTGACTGTGATCTGCGTTGAGGCGTCATGGCTAGAATCCTTTTGAAGCTATTCATATCTTGGAGCCCTGTAACTTTTGCCAGGCCCTAGGATATCTCGAAGGACCTGGCGTCGAGCCCCCGTACCGATGGCAATTAACCATACGCCTTCGATCCCACTCCCTCATTCCTAGTTCAAGCTAGTGATCAATGTTCGTCAAGCTTCATGCATCATGCTGTGTATGATCGCTACACTATCCCACCACCTCCACGGTCAATAAACTCGTTGATCGTGCACGCCTAGTTTCGAGTACAACCTAAATAGCAGCAGCTCAAGTCACAACAACGCCATTCCACCTACTCTCAACCCATGCAGCATCCCCCGCCTCAGGTCATCTTCACCCAGAGCAACAAACCTTTCAACCCTACAGGAAGCATGTTAAATCGAGCTCCATTGTAGTTGCTGCGCTGCTTGTCGACGCGTGAGCATACACGACATCGTGTCAACTGTGTGCAACGTTTTGAAATTGAACTATCCTGGTAATATGAAATATCGAATTTTTCATACATCGTCACTGCGTCAACCCCCAACCTCTCTTAAAAGTTACATCCGTACCTTTACTACCTACCGATCCGATCAATGCATTGTTTAACCCCATTTCAAAAAATGTAGGTATATAGTTTTGCTGAACAAACATGCCACTTAGCCACCAAAAACCAGTTCTCCTGCACCGTCCGTTTATATTTTGCTTCCAAGACTACTCGCGTAACAACACAGCGCACTTCCCACCCTTTTGTAGTCATTGACCTTTTCAACGGATGACTCCTTCATATTCTCATCCGAAGAAATCTTTGGATGCTCTTCGAACACGTCGCGTTCCACGTCAAGACCCCCTAGGCAATGCCGCCTTTAGCGTGCCTACGAGCATCTCGTCTTCGGAGATACACTCTCTTCCCTCGCTATCAACATTCGACGGTGCCGGTGAAGACCACCGAAGCGATAATGATAACTACCCACCCCCAGGCAATCCCTGCGCGTTTGATTGAACACGACTGTATTGAGGCACGGAATGTAGACGATAGGGAATAGTAAGAAGTTAGAGGCAACGGCCTAGAACAGGGTTTCATTTTACCAGACATCCAATGCCCACTGTCTCAGACACTACATGGAGCCTGGTTGCATTTTTGAAACCATCGCCGCCGGTCCATCATCTCCCACACTAAAAAATATAGCAACTCAAATAAAGCGAACGCACGAGAGCCTTGTAAGGGCCTGCAGACAAACCTAGCCTACAAGGCAGGCCATGTAAGGTATTAATGAATACCTAAAATAATTACTTTAGGTACTCAAGTACGTTAGTAGGTTCGTTGTTGCGTGAGTGGACTTAGCGGTCCTTGGATGGGCCTGCAGAGCTTCCAAGGCGGTACCGTATATAAGAGCAGACTACTCCGTACCTACCACCCCATCGCAGACTTCACCCCAACCCTGCGTCTCCAGACTTTGAAGAAATTCTTGGACTCCTCATCAAGTTTTCCAAGAGTCAAAGTGACCTGCGAAGATCGTCGAGATGAGCTTACCGATGAAAGGGTCGGGTAGGGTTATATTGGTATATACATCTTACAATATATGTTTCGAGAAGGCACGCGACACGGGAGAGAGGATCCCCCGAAACAACATCCCGGGACCTGAGTACGGGCACAGTTAGCCCTTGATCGTTGAAGCGCCTCTGATCTACGTCGAAGCCAAAGACATTGGTCATGGCCTATGTTCTTATAATCTAGGCGGCCTTGATGTCGACGAGAGCCTCCTAGGGCTTGTCAAAGAAGCGGTGCTACTTCTACTACCAGATGGTTCCTACTTTTCTCCCACTGCTCACGTTTACTGAGATATTTGCGAAATGTATCACAATATCAAGGGGCAACTAGAGAAGAAACTAGTCTTAATTGGTAGTGTTGTCAATTAACAGGGAGAAAATCCATCAAGCCAAAGCTCAGCTGTGCCCTCTACGCTCTTTCAGGGTCAGTCGGGTTACCAGCATCTTTGCATAGGGATGGAGCTATGCAATGAACTCCAGCTCATGCGAAAGACAGTATATGCGACCTTTTCTATTGAGGATATGCGCCTTCTCGCAAAAGCTGTGGCAACATTGAAAGATGTGTTAGGTTCATCCCGAGGAAGCAGAGAAGGCGATTTGATCTGGGCCATGCTTTACTCTCCTATTCTCCCCCTTAACGAGCTCAAATAGGTCGAAGTCGCTGGTGACGACGTAGATGGCTTTTTTTTTTCGACCATGATTAAAATCAAAGATAGTACTTTGGATTTCACGGGCTAGGTTAATTCGATTGACCCCGTTAAACGGCATAATTTAGCTCAGAAACTACCATGTGTAAGGTGCCCCTTGTCTAAGACGGTGCTTTTTCCGGAGCTCAAGTCGTTGCCGCCCTTACGATTGCTTTCATCACATACTTCTGGATTGATGGATCACGAACGTAGCGGTTTACGATATGACAATGTCGCAGAGTGTGCTGATGTATTGAGTCTGGTAGGGGGGTTTTATCAGAGGCGTGCTCACTTCCATTTTTCCCTATGTCGCAGAGATCAGAGCCTCAAACTGGCCAGGCTTTCCAGATTGGCGTCCAAGAAGTTGATGTACATATATTGTGTATAAGAAGGGTTGATGACGACTGAGTGTCCTCCAAAAAAAACCTCTCTCTTAGGGGTGAAAAACGGACCACTGATTGTTGCTTCCACTAAGCGCCCGATCCGGTGCTGTCACAAGGGCTTATGTAGAGCTTGGAATAATATTCATTTAAGAGTGATAATCTTTTAATGCAGTCAAGGGGTCCATGTAGATCTCTGGACCCCCTTTTGGAGGCGGGCGAATCGCAGTCTTTATATGCGAATAGCCTCGCCCAAAGTCAGCGACTAAATCGCCGACTTCTTAAAATATCCGACTATATTTTCGTGCTGTATTTTCGTAGAAGAAAACTGTCTCAGGCTTCGGAAGAAATCAGATTATGTCTTCCGAACTGATCTGATTTCACCCGAACCTCGTATCGGTAGTTTGCCGCCTTGCATAGACTATTTACAGAATATCGGGTGTCCCAAACCCTCGGGTACAGAATACGTACCCATACGTGTGACACCCAGATTGCCTTCAAAGATGCTCAGCCCAAAAAAGTTACACAAAACACCCATTCTAGCCTCAATGACCTTAAAGTCACCATGTCGATGCTTAAGCATTTGGCCCTTCAATTCCTGAAGAAAGCTGGCCAGCTCTTAGGTCCGCTGATGTCCATTCCAACCCACACAACTCCTTCGTTTGCATCATCATTTCCACTGAGGCTAAAACTACAGAGATTGTCTTCCAGAATATGCTCCTCACAATAATTACGTACATCTTCGATCCATCAAGTCGGGTGCCGTGTGATACAATATTGAAGTGAATGAGAGTGATTGTCAACCAACTAGGACATCTATCCCTAAACTAGGTAGGCAGATAGGATCTATACTCGGATGGGAATTTGCGATCATGAGAAAAGAAACTCAAGGTAATCATTCGTGATATAGCGGATCTTTGATACAACGAGACCGTGGTATAAAGTTGGCTATTTCATCTTCCACTCTGAGAGGTCCCATCCAGGATCACTACCAAAGCTGCTCTCATTCTTCAACACCCACTCTGCAACCTCGTCGCATTTGGCCACCCATAGCCCCTGCTTCTCTTTCTCTTTCACACAATCCAGTACCTCCTCCATGACTCGATGCCTCTCCTCGCTATCCGTAAGAAACGGATGAAACAGCAACGCCACATATCCTCCCTCCTCCATCAGCCTGTCGATCCTAGCAACCAACCTCTCCCTCATCTGTGCAGGACTCATGACATCCTTCCCATCCCCCTTCCTTTCCCTCAACACCACTGTATCCTCCATATAGAAATAAGCATCTATTTCGGCCCACCGGAACGGCACCATCGCCACGCCCTCCACGACCACGCACCGCTCCGCCGCAGGACTAAGGTACGTGAACCCCCTCTCCGTCATGAGACTTAGCGTCCGTTCCGTCACCAGTCCGCCCGGCGGCCTGAAGCCCCTATACCTGTACCCATCGAGGTACCTCTCGGCGTCGCCGATTGCGCGATCGAGATTCGCCGCCTCTGTCTCGGCATCCAGTAGTCTCCAGACCTCGTGCTGCCATGCGTGGAAGCCGACCTCGTGGCCGTCCGACAAGACCTGCTTGATTAAGTCCGGGTACCGCGCATTGTTCCAGCCTTCGACGAAGTAGGTTGCCTTGAGGTCGCGGGCGGCGAGGGCGTGCAGCATGCGCGGGAGCTGGATCGTCGTGCTGTGGTGCTGGCCGAGCGGGGTATCGGGCGGGTGGACGCCCCGGTGCAGGTCCGCGGCTTCGCCCATGTTATCCATTGTTATGGAGAGACAGGCGCGGCTGTTGTTCGGCCATGGCGGGGACGGCCGGTTTGTGGCGTCTGACATTTTTCTGGACATCCAGGAGGAGAGATAGGGAAATGTTTTGGGTGCGTACCTTGTACCGCAAAATGTAGATTGGCATGTGTATAAACCGCGCCACCATCCGCTTGGGGGTGGTTACATCCCAGGGCGTTTGGAGTATGAGCTCACGGCAGATTTGAGGCGGTTCTGCGAGACTAATTTGTTACCAATCCGTAGTTCGTGCCAGGTTCAAGCGAAGTGTAAAATGGTAATATCTCGCGAAGGAGGATACGACCGTCGCCCTGTCACCAAATATTGGACCTCGCAAGGCCTTGCTAGCGAGAGAGCGGAGATCAACGATACTCGGGTTTTGAGTAACCAGCATGCCTTGGGTTTCGAAGCTAAGAAGAATGTCTTTGATACGAATTGAATAGTTGGGTCGGCCTTCATCAAAAAGTAATATGACAGCCGCAGAAGCAGTCAGAGCCTTTACTACCTAGGTATTGTCGTAATCCGTTGTAGTTGCATGACAGGTCTTTAGCAGTAGCCGTAGGAAATACGTCGTCAGCCTCTCTGCGGATTGCATTTTAAAGGGCCGACTTTATACAACAGCTCTCTATGTTCAAGATCGTAGAAGTCACTGTTTAATGTGTAGCGGTAGACTGAATCTATGATAGCTAACAGCAAGTAAAACAAGCAGAGATAAGTACATTACTTGTCCAGTAATGGGTATGTATATGTAGCATATGACGCTATATAGCACTGTCCAGCTAGATGTGTAATATCTATTCAGGACACCAGTGGGGCGTATAGGAGCGATGCGACAATGTCACATCTAAATGCAGTGTTAACACAATACCAGTAATGGGATGAGCGGATAAGGTGTGTTGCTTTGCTCGCTTGACACGATATGAATTCTCAACGAGACAAAATAACATCAACTGCCGATCGATGCATGGCTAACCTAGATGACTAGGTGGATGCATATAACAGCTCAGAGTGGTCAGTGTAGTTGTGCTACAGCACTACTGAGTTGGTCACGGTGCTTAGTTCACTCGATTGATAAGATTCAGCGACATATGGGTGCACATAACTGTAAAATATTAATATTCTCAACGACCGCATATTGAAGCGTTCGCCCGGTTGTTCATAATGGCAATGCCAAAGATTAGGTCGTTGAGTTACCGGGCTTTTGAGGTGTGTATTTTGCATGCTGATTAGTATTGGCACGGGCAGCTGCAGCCGGGCCGTCAACCAATCCTTACCTCCGAAATTTTGGTACTTGGATGCGAAGCATGCTGCATCAGATCAACCTTGTAACCATAGTTGGTTGCTCTGGGTCGTCGCGACAATTACGGATTGTGCACCCGCGATCAGGCTAGGTAGCAAGAGAAAGAGAAGGGTCCGAAGAGCGACGTGGGGGCAAACGGCAAAAGCCTGAGAAGTGGGCAAAATGTCATTTTTGCGCCTCGCATCATCGACTGCGAGAGCGCCTCGGTCTCTTTCACGAGGTTGCGAGAACATCACCACAGCCACACAGACGCTGGCCACGAAACGGTACGAGTTCTTTGCATGGCAAACCGATAGATAGCCAGCTAACCTTGGCCTTGTCGTTTCCGAAACAGAACATTCTCATCTCTAACACATCTCCGTCCCTCGATCACCACTCCAAACGGCACTGGCACGGTCTTCCGCTCATGCAATAGCGGTACCACGCTGCTCTCCCGCCTACCTTCTACGACGACGACTTCACCGGCTGGCGTCACGAATGCGCCTGAAGGCGTTTTAGATATCGTCCCCAAGTCGGCTATCACCGCACACCCGGCTCTCGCAGGCCCCCAACAGATTCGATGCGGCCCAAGACCGACTATGGCGAGGTCAAGCCGGTTGGTACGCAAGAGGCGTCACGGGTTTCTGAGCCGCCTTAGGACACGGAATGGCCGAAGGACACTACAGCATCGTAAGGATAAGAAGCGGCATGTTCTGTCCATGTAACTGCTGCCAGAAATCATATTCGTCGATACTGTCATAACCCGACAATATAAGGGTAGATCTAGCAGATCCTACCTGAGCAAAGTCCCGATGTGAAAAAAACAAGAATTCTGCTTACGAGCGACATTGGGCCAAATATCGAGCTATGCGGTGACGAGGGTGCCGCAATTGTATGCGATTGTATAATAACATAGCGTTTCCAGGTCTGGCGATGTTGCCGGAGAGAAACTGCGCTCGATAGATATGTATCGTGCTTGAACGCCGACAAAAATTGTACAATATCCCAAACTGTGTGACCCGGTATCTCATGACATGCCCTTTTCTATACAACCATCGAGTACCTACCAATTCTATGTATAATTAAGTTTGGAGTGTCGACACAGTGTTTTGATGCGTTCGATTGGCTAATTTACTTATGAACACAACATGATATGACTGGTGGTTAAACATGCGATTAGTAACGCGGGCTATCAAGGAGCACAGAGGTGTATGTAATAAATTGGCAGGAGCCTGCTCACATAATTCGCTAAACGTCTAGCTTCACAAACGTGACATCCTCAAGAACCCTTGCTTACATTCGAACTTATTCAAACTATTGTATATATATTATAAGAATACGGGGGTTATATTTCCATTCATCCAATCATACATAACCCATTCTAGTATCGTCCCATATATATCTGTTATATCCTCACCTAATCGTGGCCTCCTCTCTAAGGGCCCTTGACACCAACCTCGCAAGACAGGGTATCCGTATAGCAAACAACGTGCAAATCATCGCTCGCCTGACCGACCCAGACACCGTATTTACCCCCAGGGTTAGGGATGATCCAGTTCTGCGACGTCGTGTCCCACACGCTGACGTCCTTCCTCGTAAGCTGCAACGTGAGCGTCGCGCTCTGGCCAGGCGCGAGTGACTCCGACTTGGCGAAGTCACGCAGCTGGATGACGGGCGTGTCGAACCCACCATTGTCGACCGCCGCGGGGAACTGCACGTACGCTTGCGCGACAGCCTTGCCGGACGCCTTCGTAGTCCCCGTGTTCGTCACCGTCACCGTCATTGTATACGCGACGTCCCACAGCGCAGGGTTACCGCCGCTCGCGCCACCCGCAGGAGGCCCCTCGGCCCGCTGCGTCGCGGAATACCCCGCCGGGTACGGGTACTTCTTGGTGCCGGCGGCGCCGATGGCGTGCGCGGCGTCCGCCTCCCCCTTGTCGAGCCACGAGTACAGGTACCGCCAGATTTTGACGAAGCCCGCGGGATAGTACGCGTCGGCGGCAGGCGGCAGGGCGGCGTCGATGGTGGATACGGGGGACGTCGGCTTCGAGGGGCGCGCCGGCGGGACAGAGGATAGCAGCTTCCCGCCCGCGCGTGCGATGTGCGCGTTCGAGAAGCTGAAGCCCGCGTAGCTCAGCCCGTGGCCAAACGCGAACCGCGGCTTCACCCCCGCCTTGTTGAAGTGCCGGTAGTCGATGTACACCCCCTCCGTGTACGTGTCCTGGATCTGGCTCAGCTTCGGCGTCGACTTGATCCCCACGCTCGCCGGGTAGTCGGCCTCGGACACGGGGATGGTGTACGGCAGGTGCCCGCTTGGCGAGACCTCGCCGAACAGCACCTCAGTGAGCGAGTCGCCTGCTTCTTGGCCTGGTAGGTGGGCTATGAGGACGGCCTTGACGGACGGTAGGTCGATCCATGGCTCCATGATGATTGGGCCGACGGTGTGTACCACGACTATGACGTTGCTGTATGCTGCTGCCGCCTTCTTTACGAGGTCGTCGCCGTTGTGCCATGCTGATAGCCCGCTTGCGTCCCGGTCACCGTGGTTCCCCTCCACCGTGGACGTGTTCTCCCCCGCGTCCGAGTTGATGAAGACCACGGCGACATCACCGTCCCGAGCCGCAGCCACCTTCGGGAACGAGTCCGTCGCGTAGTACGTCACGTTGGCTGCCTTGCGATTTAGTGAGCTGATCGGGTCGTCTAGGTACGGGTAGTTGGCGCTCCCAGATCCCCAGCCCATCCCCAGCAGCCCGCGGTTGCAGTTCTTGTCCGTGCACGAGTTGATGCCCTTCGGGTCCGCCTGCGCGTCGGTGCCGAATACGAATAGCGGCGCCGATGGTGTGATGGGTAGGAAGTTGTCTGCGTTCTTGACTAGCGTGATGGCCTCTTGCGCTACTTGCTTTGCTACTATCTTGTGGTCTGCCTGCACATTGACGTACTCGTTGACTACCCCCGAGGGCGAGATCAGTGCCCCTGGGTACAGGGGTCCCACGCGGTCCGCTGTGTTGGAGGAGAAGTTGGGCGGCGGATAGTCGGCCGCGTCCTGCCCCATCTTGTACCAGGTTGCCACTACCCGCGTCGCCATGTCGTTGAGTCGGTCCACCGGCACTGACCCGTTCAACACCGCGCGCGTGAGCTCGTACTGCCAGTTGCTATAACCGAAGAGCGGGATGTTGTTCCCGAACGTGTCGCCAGGCATCGACATGTCCAGGCCTGCGAGCGCGGACCCGACTCCTGAAAGCTGTGCCAGCCAGTCCGTCATGACGATGCCTTGGAATCCTAGCTCGTCTTTCAGAAGGCCGTTGATGAGGTACGCGTTTTGAGAGCATGCGGATCCGTTCACCTACGGTAAGTCATTAGTTTGGAACATGATTCGAGGCTCTTTGGGAGGTTCTGCTTACAGCATTATATGCAGTCATGACAGAGCCTGTACCGGCTTTAACACCTGCAGCGAAAGGCCAGAGGTATAGCTCGTGTAGGGTACGGTCATCTACGCAATCAGATCAGCCAAGCAGGCCAATAATCTTTCAAGCCAGCGGCGAGAACCAACCGATATTTGAGCTGTAGGCTTGTTGCACGGGGTTATACATGCGGTATATCTCCTGCTCGTTGGCGATGTAGTGCTTTATTGTCGATATGACGCCTTGCTCCTGCACACCCTTGATCGTCGCCGCGGCCGCGACGCCCTGGAGTACGGGGTCCGATCCGAAGCCTTCCCAGCTCCGGCCGCCTCGCGGTTGTCTGCCGAGGGCGCCGACGGAGGGCCCGAGGTAGAAGTTCGTGCCCTTGCCCCTGAATTCCTCGCCCATCGCCACACCGCGCTGATACATCAGATCCTTGCTCCATGTCGCGCCCGTTGTGATCCCGGCTGGGAAGGCGGTGATGTTGTCCGTTGTGCGGACGCCCAGAGGTCCGTCTTGTAGACATAGTTGTGGGAAGCCCACGCGCAAGGCGCTGCCTGTGTTGCCTACGCATCGTCCTGTTTGGTGGCTGAGATTAGACTACGTCTCTCGTGAAGTTCAATTTTTTTTTAATCTCACGTACCCTTGAGGAAAATTGTTAATAATCATCCTTTCAAAAAAGTTGAAGAAATAACACATATAAAGGGTCCAATAAAAGGTAGTCAGTCGTAGGGCCTTACCATGAAAATACCGGTTCCGGCTGTGATGTTGACTTTCTCGGCAACGGTCATGCGCGAGACGAGAGCCACGGCCTTCGCATAAGCACCACTCCATTCGTCGTCCCAGCCACCGTACGGCGCCGGGTAATACGGCGGAGATGCATATCCGGCCGGGAGAGGGTCGCGGTTATCTAAGGTGGTGGGTGACGCTAGCGAAGGTGACAACAGCGCCAACAACGCGACACCGCGTTTACGGAGGCCCGAAAACGACTCCATATTGAACATTACAAATTAAGAAACGACGGCTTTTTTTTTAAGTATGCCTAGCTCCCCTACCTAATAACAGACTGCGTCGTTCTGTCTATTATGGGGGGTGGCCGGTCCTTTACCAAATAGAGACTCAAGCCGGAAAAGAAAAGAGAAAAGATAAAGTACGGATTTGCTAGCCTACCTACTTATATACTGCACGTACTTAAGACATGGGCTTTTTTTACGTCCCCGTTATAAAATCGATATAGAGTGGCATCCGGAAATTACAAATGTCGTCGCAGCCAGGAAAAGCCAGTCTCAATTCTCTCATGGGGCTGCCCTCACGTGTGCGTTACTGCGGTCGCCCAAGAGTCTAGCTATGGTATGATGGGTGGATGGTATGGAGAGCAAGACAAAAAAGTTACAGCACGTCGTCATCGACAGGGAATACCGCCTGTAAATTTGCCCTATACGACCTTTTCCCGCGTAGTCTTTGCCATATTCTGCAGCCAACAGCCGGAGTTCAAGCGGGCGACGAACGACAGAGCGCTGGAAGCGAGGTCGTGGCGCATGGCAAAATCTCGGAAAAGCAAAAGATAGCAGGCAAGCGGATCTTGGGTTGCATCCCGGCCAGGGCCGTCTTTCCATAATGGGTTTGGCCAATCTGAATCCAGTAGATTTCCCTTGGATCGGAATGCTTGGCCGGATGCACACCATCTGCACTCCTGCCTTGATCACAAGGGGGCTTGTCTTTGCCATGTTCTAGTCGACGTTCTATCATTCTTGCGAAGAGGGCTGGCTGCGTTGGGATCTTCTTTGTGAAAGACGCCCTCTGTATCTCGCGTATTCGCGTACGTAAGTCTCGTTAGGCGGTGTCTGTGTGTTTACCTATTGTGTACGTATGGAGAAGCAATAATTCTCTTGTGGGGGAATGGGGCACCAAGGCGGCGCACAGTTCCTGAATTGATACCGTCTTCCGACGTCAACTCGGACCTTGGATCAAGCGAACTTGCAACTATGATCATGGTTAATTTGGATATTCGTCGCCTCGACCGTCTCCTCATCCTTACAAACGCTGATATTGAAATGTCAAACGGTCAGGACCCTAAGTTTTACGCTTTTTACATCGTGGCTGAAAGCCACAACAGGGCTTTCCATTCCAAGCTAGGAGCTTGGCTTCATCGTTGCTCATGAGTGGTTGGGTGAAAAGAAGAGAAATGAATAGTGAAGAAGAAGCTGAAAGAAAGCGCATCTTTTTCAACACACCTGAGCTTATGTGGTAGGTCGTTTGACCGGTGGAAGAATGACCACCGATAGTATGACCGAGCCCGGGCAATCTTTGGGGGCTGGAAGTGGCATGCGGGGAAACCCTGACCTGTCATAGACTCATGGCCGCTACTCATGCATCGTGACCAATATACTCACCAATACCGGCCGTTGGCGCCGACCTCGCCAAGTAGCACACGCATATACTATAAACCAAGTACGTTTCCTTACTGGCTCTTCGGTGAGGTAGGTCCTACACAGGTAAATTCCCATTATTCGCATCAGGCACATGTAAGGACTGTAGTTATCGCAAGTATAGTAATATGGCCGAGACAAAGGGGCCGTGTTACCGAAAAAGGAACTGTCGGGGTTGCTTTATCGTGAGCTTATTTTCTTTATACGACCTAAATCATGCACGACAGTAGTATTATTACTAGTTCCGATACTAGATATTAGTTAGTGCAGCCAGCTGGACTGCTGTACAACATCGGGACGCTGCTGAATATGAGACACCAGCTGAGATCTGCGTTGATCATATGTCGAGCACATTAATGTATGCGAAACGGTCATGTCTCGATGTCCTGATTTCACCTTGTTCTTCTATGACATGACCTATTGAGTTGGACATGCACCCGGAAGAATGGATATGGACCCAGTAGAGTGTATCCATCCCCGGATTTCAGAACAGTAAGTAGATTGCGGGGTGCATCCGACGCCCAAAGCTTCGGTTTTTTATATCAACACCAACGAACTCAATGCCACATTCAGCCCGAGCCTTACGAAGATGTTTAATTATCACATGCAAGCTCGGCACTCGAATATGACTTTGTCTTGCCTGACCAACGAAAACCCGAAGTGACGTCGCCCAACGTCACGCTGCGCAAGCGCTAAGCTTGGGTACATACATCATGCACGTGGGATCAAAGTGTGAAGGCTCCGGGCTGACACAAACGGGAACCTGACCCGGATCCTGCCCGGAAGGCGGCACTTAATAAACCTTGGGGAAACACAAGTCTACTCAGCCCTCTCTGCCGTACTCGTCAAGTGGTTCCAGACTAGCATCTGGACAGTGCCGGGGGAGGAATAACCAAATTACAATGTTTACAGCAGGGCAGAACATCGCCATCTCTCGGAATGCTGGAATCGTCTAAGCATAAGCATGGACTAAGTTGATAGATTGGTCCTAGCTGTTGCTGGCCCAGGAGGCTGGTGCTGATCGGAACTAAGCGCCGTCGCCTAGAACCCATCAACTAATATAGGCACGCGACAGTTCGGGAACACACGACGAGAGTAGAAGGTGCATATGGCGGCTAAGGTCACGATGGAGGGTGTGAGACGAATCCAGCCGTCCATCCCGGGCTTCACAGCGGGCTGTTGGGCGGCACCACATCTTCGCCAACGATTCACCGCCACGATGGATCGAATGTTATCCATATATAGCAGACATCTAGCGGCATGCCCAACGCTGCTATGCTGACACAGCTTGCTGCTTCCGGCAGGGCGTTGCGGGATCGGGAACAACCATACTACAATAACCCTAGGTTAGAAACCGTTGGGCTAAGGAACGTTGGGGCATCGAAACGTCAAGGCGATCCCCACTAAATGAGCATATCCTTGGCAGGTCGTTTCCTCTTTCGTTTATTTTTTGACCTGTTCTCTCTGACCGAGAATATTCATGATCTCGGCCAACAGAAATGAAGGTGTACTTGGGGAAATGTCTCGGATTTAGGGCTGTCATCTAGGGGATCACGAACAGTTCTGTGTCAGGGGAACTCGGCCGCGTGGCTGACAGTTTGCCGAGCGAGTCGTCTGCATTACCCCACGCGAAGGAATAAGCCAACGACCCCTGAAGCTCCCAAATGCGGCAATTAATCCTGGTCAATTCTCACCTTTTCTCCAAAATGCTTGGACCAAAACATTGGGGATTTCACCGAATGGTGTAAGCTGGCCCTCACACCAGGGCCACACCCGAGCCCATCACAGCTCACTAACCATCAACATCTTACTGCATGCGGGAAGTAAGAATATGATGGTCATGATGCCGAGAATTACACCCAGGACATATGGCTATATTGGGTTGGGTGCTTCGACGTCGATGTCACGTCCCCGCGTGAAGACAATGTAGCGGCAACGCCACTATTCTGTTTCAAGGCATTCCCCCTGTGTTAGATGTTGAAATCTCGTGAGGTGTACCAACACCCAAAACGAAGAGGGAAGGCAACCATGGGCGAGGAACTACGCCTAATGCAGGGCCGCCCTGACCCCTTGCTCGTAGATCCGTGGTGATCATAGAATAGACCATACCGATTTGTATAAAGATCACGAGCCCTTCCTAAACGGTGGGATATGGGAGCTCTGTTACCAGCAGCCTACTTCGAACAAGCTCACTATTTCGAGTGTAGAAGTGTCTCTCGTCTCCAACTTGTCTCCCCCTCACTTCGCCTGCTCTACCCCGAACCCCAAGATGAAGTCATTCAGTTGGTCGCTCCTCTCGAGCTTTGCGCTCACAGCCGCTGGTTCGCCTATGGCGGCACCGGAGATGATGCTCAACGGACGAGGTATGCTTCTAGATACCACCCAATGACTGTAGCACGATTTCCGGAAACTAACACCAAATGATCAGCTGCTATTAGCTCGGACATGTTGGCCACTTTCGATCTCTACGCCCAATATGCCGGCGCATCGTACTGCAACAGCAACAGTCCCATAGGCTCTACCGTGACTTGCTCCGGAAACGCTTGCCCGGATGTCACCTCTGCTGGCGCTAAGATCACTGCTACCTTCTCGTATGTCGTAGTCTCTGTCTCCCTAAGCCTTTTCTCAGATAGATTGACTCACACCACAACAGGGGTTCGAAGACCGATATACGAGGTTTCGTGTCCACGGACGCAAAGAACCAGGTCATCGTCGTATCTATCCGGGGATCTCACTCTCTGCGTAACTGGATCACAGAGTAAGCTCCCTCGAAGCCACTCCGAAGACCCGAAGAGACACGAAACTAATCTCGAAAAAATAGTTTGACGTTCTTCCAGAAGAGCTGCAGTCTCGGCTCGGGCTGCAAAGTCCACTCCGGCTTCGCCACAGCCTGGGACGAGATCTCCGCTGCCACCATAAACGCCGTGAAGGCCGCTCACACCGCCAACCCTGCGTACAGGATCGTATTCACGGGGCACTCCCTCGGCGCAGCCGTCAGCTCGCTGGGCGCCGCCTACGCGAGACAGCAGGGTCTGCCGGTGGACATCATCAACTACGGCAGCCCACGTGTGGGCAACGGGGCGCTCGCGCAGTTCATCTCGGACCAGCCAGGTACCGAGTGGCGCATCACGCACTACGACGACCCGGTCCCCCGACTGCCGCCCATCATCTTCGGCTACGCGCACACGACGCCCGAGTACTGGCTGTCGAACGGCGGCCCGACGACGAACAACTACGGCGTCAACGACATCAAGGTGTGCGACGGCACCCGCTCGCTCAGCTGCAACGCCCACACCCTCGGCCTCGACATCATCGCCCACTTGAACTACCTCGGCCCCATCGCCGGCTGCTCGCCTCTCGAGATCGCCCTCAAGAAGAAGCAGGACGACGACTACGTCTGGTGGCAGGGCACGGCGCCGGCGACGGATCTCACCGACGACCAGCTCGAGGCGCAGCTCAACGATTGGGTCCAGCAGGATATGGACATGATGTCGTAAGACAAAAAAGAGAGAGCTTGGATGAAACAAGGGAAAATTTTTCTGGATCGGATTGGATTGGGAATTGGATACCCTCCGTGATAGTCGTTTGCTAAACATCTAGCGAGGGATTTAAGGCGTTAGGGGGAAGGTATACATGTAGTGGACCACCCTGGGTTGACGAAGGATATCATGACGGACATGACCTTGATGACAATTGTATATATCCCAAACAGTATCTACCTTAGCATGGTCCTATAGAGGGCTCAGCAATCTATACTATATATAGCAACCTACTCTAAGTTCGTTATGCTATATCATATGTGGGTGTGGAACTCTGATGTAAAACTTACTATCGCTCTTCTCTAATAATCCGTAACGCATCTCAGACAATCCCACCTCTGAGTTCTCCAAGGAGGGGTTATCCGACCCTGATCGATCTAGGTGGACTAACCAGCAACCACATCAGTCCTCTCCTCGCCTTCTACACTCTTAATATCCACCCCATCCTCTCTCTCGCGCCAAAAACCAAGCTCCCGTAAAGTCTTTGCTTTGCGCCCGGTCTTCTCAAACTGCATCTTCGCCTGGGCGTAGATAGTCCGCTGCCACAGCTCCTCGTCGCCCCAGAACGGCGGTTCCTTCCCCTTGTCTCTCTTCCCATCCCGCGCCTGCAAAGCCCAATCATGCAGTGAATTAATGTACCGCGCATCGCCGCCCCTGGGGAAGACATGAAACGACTTCCCCGGGACCCTGCTCCCCTCGAGCCCCTTTCCTTCCTCATCCTCGCGCTCCCAGCGCCGCAGCTCTTCGTGCGATGGCAAGGGGAGCCTGTTACTCCATAACCGCGAGAACACGGCTGCTTGCGCCTCGGCGACCGGGAACGGGATGATCTTGATGGGCAGCCCTGGGAAGACGAGGGTCGAGTGGTGTGTGTGGATGAAATGCCGCGCCAGACTGTGCACGCGGCGGCCGTCGGTGATCAGAGACGGCGTGGAGGGCGGGAGAGAGGATTCGGTGATGAAGGGGAAGGTGTACAGATACCCCGTGCAGAAGAGGATCGCGTCGACGTCTAGGATCTGCTCTGTCTTCTCCTCTCCTGTAGCTTCCGAAGTGGTCGTAGGAGCAAGATGGACCTCGATCCCCTTCTCGTCGATGAGGAATCGTTTGATCGTTCCGACTATGCGCACTTTGTCCCCTGCGCCTAGGTACGCGGCCATGTCCTCGGGGATGGGGCTCCGTGCTGATATGACGAGAGGAGGCTCGCAGACGCTGCTGATCTGCGACGCGATGTCCAGCCCTGACGGCCCCGACCCCACGATCACCACCCGCTTCCCCGCGAACGCGGCTGCAGAGCGGTATGATTTCGAGTGCGAGATCACCCCGGGATGCGCGCTGGCGAACTCGGATATCCCTGTTATTGCAGACGGGATGTACGGCGCGGAGTAGTGGCCCGACGCAACGACCACGGCGTCGTAGGTCTCGGTGCACGAAGTATCCGTGAGCAGGTTCGTCGAGCGCACGGTCCATTTATCTCGTATCCATGACTGGCCCTCTCTCGGACTTGCTTCTAGCGCAGGCTGCAGAGAAATCTCCGTAACCTGCGTCGAGAAGCGCACGAAACGCCGCACCTCGCGCGCGTACTCCAGCACATACTCTAGCACGACCTGGCGTGGCGGGAAGATCTCACAGCCCTCGTGCGTGCCCCTCCCGTTCCCGTCAGAAGTGAATCCCAGGTCCGAGTACCGCATCAGCGTGTGCGGGATGTTCGCGTGCAGCACGTCGTACATGGGGTTCGGGAAGACGGGCGGCTTCTTCTCCTTCGGCGCAACGGCTGGTAGCGAGCATGCGCCCGACCCCGGCGCCGTGCTGGCTTCTTCGTCCGAGTCGAAGACGTAGTCTTCGCACTCGTCCTTTTCTTCTGCGGGGTAGATCGGCAGGTCCGGGTGCGCGTGCGCGTCCGTCTGCGGCACGAGCGCCGGCCGAGACGGGGTCGCGGGGCTGTAGTTCCATACCCCGCCTGCCTCGGCCTGTTGCTCGTAGATGTCGATGGTTGAGAAGCCCTCGGCTAGTAGGTGCTTTGCGGACGCGAGGCCGCTCGGCCCCGCGCCGATGATGGCGATGCGGTGGATGTCGAAGGCCGAGGGCGGGTTGCCGGGTTTGCTTTCGCCTATTACCGAGCCCATCTTTGCCAATCGGTTTTTCTGCCGCTCGGGCGACACCGCTTGTCTAACCTATCCTAGGTATCTGGCATTGCACAAGAAGAGGGGAGGAGGGAGGAGGGAGGGTTAAAAGCGCGCGACCCCCACCTTTCTCGGATGACGACAACATAGTACGTTATTCGCTGACGGATGAGCCCATGCTTTAAGTATATATAAACTACTCGAAAATTGAAGATAGGATATAAATAATTATTTGGTGTTTAATTTGATGCTATAATCAATGACATCGCCGATGCAGTTCGTGCAAAGACCCTCTGGTTCGATCCTCGAAATCAAATTAGCAAGAGTCATCTATGTCGCCGAATGTTAAGTATTTTTTTCCCAATTCTCTAGACTCGCAGTCAATTGACTGCGAGTGGATAGTTAGGCCAGGAACGATGAGACCGGGTTTATTAGAAGAATAAGTTACGGGAGCCATCCGATGACGGCAGACCTGCCACCAATTATGGCAACTTCGGCGACACTACAGGAACGACACGTGGTTTCTAGCCGTCTATGCTCGCACCATGAGACCGAGAGTCCACGTGTAGACCCACGGGCTTCGCCGAGTTTCACTTTCTAATATTAGGCCAGAGTTAGGTTAGTATTCTCCATCCGATGAGCGGCAGTTCCACGGAGAGAGATATTCTCAGACGACTTAGATCTTTGTGAGGTTCAATTAATCAATTTGTCAAGTCCAGCTCCTAGATACCTAGCCGTATACAGCTAATCCATTCGCTCTGTAACTAACCTCTGTGACAGCTAGTATCATGTGTCCCAAACGCTATAATTATTTAATCATCCATATCATCCAAACCATCCAGGAAGGCCGCCAAAAACGGTCGGCCTTGTTCTTCAAGCTCGGCGCCCAGGAGGAGTAGCTCAGTCAGAACATGTTTAGCCATGGGATGTGATTCATCTAACTTGATACCCAAGTGCTCGGTTTGCATTTCTGCTGAGAGTAGTGACGGAGCAGGTTGCTTGTTGCTAATCGCTAGTTAAATTTTCATTGACGTGTAGATAAGTAGTGCTATAATGAGGGTAGGGCTTCAACGGTAAAAAGGGAGACCGATCTTCATGGCTTTCGTGAGAAATAAAAGTACCACTGACCTGATTGCGTCTATAAATAGTCCAATCGTAGTGACCATGTATATATATGCTAGCTTACGCGCGGTCCACATCTTGACCCGATGCTCTGCGGAGACCTGGGCACAAGGAATATCGCTTAGAAATATTCTGCTTATCCTTGGAGGCAACTCACTGGTTCCCTCGGTAGAGAGTTTAGCAAGTTTAGTTGCGTCGCTTTCGCTTTTGTGCGTGTGTATGTGTTGTATGCGTCAGAACGCCTCCTTACTGAGGATGAGCTTGAGCTATGCCTTGAGCACTTGTTGTTGCGCGAACTGCCCCAAAACCCCTCCGCGGAGCTACGTTGGGCTATATCGGAAAGCTCCTTGTAGCACAGTTTTAAATCTTGTGACTGTATGTGCGTGCCACAATGTCTCAGAACATGAAAGTTCTATGGGATGATAGCTAGTTCAAATGAAGATACAGGGAGGACGTAGAACTTTATAGACCGAGGTTTTCCCTAGACGTGGCTCGGAGTTGGTAAAATGCACTTATTACTCATGGAAAGCTTATTCTCAGAGGTCTGCCGACTAGGTATTCTGCCTCAACTTAAATAAGTATATCTTCCTTGTATATTAACTCTTTCGATGACATTCTGAGTTGATACGGTGTCACTGTACGACGCCGTACTTAAATTTGTAGCTCACTATGTAGCCATTGGTAATATACGTTTAACAATACACGCATTTCATATATAGCAGTTAGAATGCAAGTAAGATGAGCAGAGGCAGCAACACTTCTGAGTCCTTTCCTGTAGGCGCCTTGGTCGCTGTCACAAGGCATATAGATAAAGAGACCTCTGTATATGTATCTAGGTTAGCCTACGTAGCCTTGATACCCCCGTGCAACAACAAGAGTCTATACCCTACCGCATACTGGGTTCGTGACAGTGGCGCTTATAAAAGAAGCGATGGGGAAGTTCGTTATATTGAGGCGCCGGTGTAATTTGCTAACGATGGAGCAAGCGGACCTCTCTCATGACATGCCACTAATAGTAGAGTTGTCGCAATGGGTTCATTGGTTGATTTACTGCGACCTAGTTTCTTCGACCTTATATCTGAAATTCGACGGGAATTATGATAGCCTTATAATACTGGGAATATAGCTCGGTGATTCTATACTAACTACTATTGAGTGAGACACAACTACTACGCGAGGGCGTGGGCCAACTCCGGGGGATCAGGGGTCATATGGATTGGGCCCCTGGCTTGGGATATACAAACTTGTAGCAAAGTTCTGTCAAGCAAATATCGCTGGAGACTTTGTCACACGCACCGAATAGCTGGGAAACGGCACACTCGATACTGGAACCTGCATATCATGTATGTAGTCGTGTGAGCACGTGCCTATACAAGACCTCAGCTCTCCCCTTACCCGCGAATTGCCTGATCAACCGAGATAACTGCACACGAGCGAGGAAGGTAGGAGGAAGTAAGGGTATTCGGATATTTAGACTGTAGACTGCCCACCTCGTAGAATAGGGGGACTTGACCTTCATGGCTCCCTTGACGCTCTGGGCGGGTATTGTAATTTGAGTATACTTTCAAGCCCTTGATCTCGAGCCCTTATAACAAGTAGTGTCGGGCAAAAACTTAGTATTTTAAAAAGGGATAAAACCAGCGACGACGAGAAAATGGCCAGAAAATACAGGCGCCTTTAGTCGGCTTGAATCTGATATCAATCGATACGAAGTAGTGCGGTCGGTGGCGGGGGGCTGGGTTCTAAACTCATAAGACACAGGCTGAATTGGCTGAAACACCACAAGCGAAGGGGATTACTATTTCTATTACCTAGGCAGGCAGGACTAGTTAATGTGAAGCACCTGTACTCGATAGACGTCAACGGGAGATAAGGATTTCGTGTCTGTCTCTAGGCTAGTCTCTTGAACGCGATCAAAACATACTAACGTAGGCAGTTCAGGAATTATCTGTGATCTCATTATGTGGACTAGCTATTTGAGCTGCCTTTCTTCATACATCTTCCCCTTATATTAACAGCAAGCACATGGCTAACAGTTCCTAGATAGGTAGGAAGTTGAATGCGCCGATGCCTCAAAGTAATCCCTAGCAGTGAAACATATCTTCAGAGGGCTGCCTCCCGGCCCTCATGCAACCAACCATAAACTGGTGATTTTGATATTAGTATCGAAGAGTCGCGCACCCCCCAGTCTAGTCTACAACGCCATACATGCTTCAGGTATTCTAAACAGTCTTTAGAGAGAAGACCGCGAATGCTTATGATACTCTGTAATGCTGGCAGGTATGCGAGGTCGGAAATATCTCTTAAGCTAGGAAGACTCCCAACCACTTCAGTCGTCCACCCCTTCAATCCGCATGCCAACTGCGTTAGGGACACCAACGAGGATTTTACCTCTCGGGACTCGGACATCCTTGACCTATGTAGCAAGCTCATTTAGTAATTGGACTACCAGGGAATCGCGATTCAAGATCACTTGTCATTAATTTGAACTCACCTTCATACACCCGAAGACATTCACCTCCTTTAGGTTAGGGCAGCTGCGGAAAATGTAGCCAACAACAAGATCGTTGACCTCCTCACAGAAGGAGATCTCAAGGTGCCGTAACTGAGCATACGTCTTATCACCAGAGAAGACCTTCTCAAACGTCTCTCTAGGAATATGTCGGCAAGCATGTACGTTCAGATATTGCAGTCCGGCACCTGAATGCTCCATCAAGGCTTCGAAACCCTGTGAGCAGAGACCGACCATATGTTCATTGGCTCGGGGTTTGGCTGCATCAACATGGCGACACTTCTGTAGATCGAGGAATGAGAGTGGCTTGTTCTTCCAGCCTCGGAATAGTCGGGCAAAGCCGGCATCTGTCATGAACTCGCTTTCGGTAATGCGTAACTTGGCAAGGTTGGTGCAATTTTCACGAATAGCATCAAGCAGACGATCATCAACAGCGGATACCTTCTTGATTGAGAATGTTTGAAGTTGTCGGCCAATGCTCTGAATCACTTTGATATATGGATCCGTGGTAGTTTTCTTAACACACTGCAAACTCAGGTGCTCAAGTTTACCGAGTTTGGCTATGCACTCGATGCCTTCGTCAGAAAGCTCTTGGTTGTGACAAATCTTTAGACGTGTGAGGCTAGGACACACAGATGGAAGTAGATTAACAGCTTCATTACCGAAATGCTTATCGGTGTAGTAGATCTGCAAGGCCTTTAGGTGTGTGCCTTTTTTTGTTAGAAAATCTGTCCACGTTTCCTCGCTTAGAAGATTTGCTCCGTGAATATAGATACTCTCGAGAGTCATATTTCTAGTAATGAGGTATTGCATGACTGTGTCGGTGAATTGGATTGCATTGCGTAGCTTCAGCTTCTTGAGCTGGGGCACTGACTGAAAGATCTTAATGAAGTCGTCTGATTTGAGCTTTGCAGCATCGTAGACCTTGATAGTATCGTGATGTGGCTGGAGGAAGAGGTCGAGGGTGCGAGAGTCAAGAAGACGAGTCTTGGAAAGAAGTCTCGCGATACGATCAATGACAGGAGGGGGGAGATCGCCGAGGTCGTCAGCCAGGTGAATGTTGCTTGCCAAGGTTTCAATGCAAAGCGTCATTAGGGTTTTAGCTCCGACAGTGTAAGTGCCGTCCAAAATGCGGCTCTGTATCTTACGTCTACCCACGGCGCCTTTCGGTGCAGGACCTCTCTTTTTCCTCGGTTTCTTATCCGCGTCCTCATCTTTGGCAAGTTTTCGGCCACAAGGGCTGCAGACCAAGCCACCCTCAGGTCCTGAACGAGAGTATGGGGTGACGGTAAAGCGTTTATTGCAAATTTCACAGTTGCTCATCTGGCCGGGCAGAGGTGCCATCTTCTCATTAAAGAGAGCAAGAGCAAGATCATCGTCAGACTCGGAGCCAGCGGCACGCTTCCGTTTCTTGTACGTCCTCGATTTTTTGATCTTGGCGATGGCTTCTTCTTGCTTCTTACGCTTCTGATCCCTTGCGCGACGCGCTGCCGCTGCAGCTGATGCAGCCAAAACAGGCTCATCGTCGTCATCCGGTTCTTCTGCAGCTGGTTGGGGTTCTCCTGTAGCTGGTGCATTTGCAGAACCATTAGCTGTGGCATTTGCTCGACGAGCGTGGGCATCGGCTCTAATGCGGGCTGCAGATATGTTCTGCGAGGCTAAGAAGTCAGTCAAGGCCGAATGGGGTCCTCTTATGGCACGCCCAGCTTGGTCTTGGTTGTGATTGTGGTTGCTCCTAGTAGTTGATCAGCCTTTTGCGAAGAGATATATGCGAAACTGGGGTTTGGCGTACATGATGGGCAACCAGTCAATGGGTGAAGGAGGGAGTGAGTGAGCCGAGTGAAAGATGCTGAGAGGCAGGATATGTGGCAAGGATGGTACAAAATCCTGCGATGTGCACGCCAATAAGTTAATCGCCAGAGGGTGCAGGTGGCCAGTGAAGCCTTCCTGTATTGTATAAGGCGTTAAGCAAAGAAATGCACCTGGGTATCTTCAAGTCTGTGCAACAAGAGAGAGCCACCGGCAGATTAAGGTTCGTGAGAAGAGACTGAAGTTGAGAAGAAGAGACTAAAGTTAAAAAAGTAACACCAATACTGTCTGATCTACATCTATCTGCGGTTACTGGGCAGTGGCCGGGGTTTCCTGGGTCTTTGTTGTGGCAAATTGTCAGAGACCCACTAGCTCCATAACTTCTACAACAATAGACACACACCTCACACAAATGCTTGACAGGCGCGGACGTTTGGGTTGATGCAGCGCAACAGAGTACCTTCCTTGCAATGCTGTTATATACAGTATACAGTAGGGAGAAAAGCTAGCTGTGCAGCTGTTGCCTGCATAGAGGTAACAGAATTCACGCCGGACGTACCGATACCTAGGTACCGAGTACCGTGGAGCGTGTAAAGTGCTTGCAGACCAGCCTTAGTACTGAGCTATCTATACGCTGGTGGGGTTCTCCAGGGATATTAATTGACTTTCACGGTCGGCGATTGGCTCACAACTTCCATGGCCCCATCTCTGGATCACGTGATCGCGCGCTTTGTACAGCCAGGGGCGCGTTAATTGGAGATAATGGTGCTGCCAGTGACCTGGTAATGGAGTACCCCTCCAAGCAATTGCGACTGGCATGTACACAGGTAGATACCCGAGTCGCCCGTTGCTGGGTTCCTCTGCGCTTGCTTGCTTGCTTGGTGTAAGGGACGCCGGTAGCTGGAGACAAATGACACTTGCCATCACTTTTCTTTTTCTTCCTTCTGCCCGTTGTAGTTCCAACTCTAATCCCGTCCTTTTTCTGTTTTCCTTCCTTGTTATGGCCAGACCAGCCAACGCTTTCGTTCTCTGGTGGTTCTGATCACAACCTTTAGGTTTTTCGGGTGCATTGGCAGCCTTGTTTTATTTCATCGTCTGCTTCTTGCGCAGCACCTAATATCGGCCTGGTTGCCCTCAACCAGGTCTGTATCTGCGACGCATCCTCACATTTTCACCTTTTCACATCCTCACATCTTCACACCTTCACCATCACCGTTTGCACACCATGGCGCCACGCACCAGGCGATCTACTGGCGCTGCCAAAGCCTTGGCTGCCGCGATGGCCTTGGACGAGCTCGAGGCTGCCGACCAACGCCAGCAAGAACTTGTACAGACATCCTCCACCAACCCTCCCAAGAAGCGCCGAGGTAGACCCCCCAAGAACCAAGCCGTGATTCCTGTTGTTGCCGGCAGCAGTGACTCTGCTTCCTCAGCGCCCACCCCACTTACCAACACATCGGATGGCGAATACTCGACTCCTGCTACTAGCACTGCAGTCACACCAGCGCCTCCCGCCAAGGACACTATCAATGTCTCCGCATCAACGACCATCTCTTCCAGCCGACCCCGTCGAAGTCGCCTTACCCTCGAGTTGCCTGACGATCCTCTCGATGACGACGATATCGACAATATCAACGAGGTGCCCTTGCGTTCGTCTATTCGCATTCTCCCTCAGCGACAACGTCGCTCTGTCCCCTCATATAATGATGAGTCGGATGAATACACCGAGCTCTATGGTGAGGACGATCAGTCTGCCAGTGCTGCCCTCGCTCGCCAGTTACAGCGTGAAGAGGATCAGAAGGCCTCGACAACCAGCCTCTCTATTCCGGTCAAACGAAAAGGCATTAGCAAGGTTTCAATGGCTAGTGATTCTGAAACCGATCTGCTTCCCCGCCGTGTTGCCTGGCCCAACTTGAAGCGCACACGGGTTATCTTATCTCGCAACATCTCCGATAGTGAATCGGCTGCTACTAATCTGCCCCGACGGGCACGCAAGCGACAGAAAACAATTACTAAATATTCTGCCCTGAACTCGGATGTTGATGATGATGATGATAACAATAACGAGGTTAATGGCGCGGAGATTGTTTCCATATCAGATGAAGATAGTGTCGTTGAGCTTTCGGATGTCTCTGGATCTAGCAGTGATGACGATGGGACTGGAAATGCAAACCCAGTTAGCGCAAATGTGACCCGTGTTGCGCGCCAGATACATCGTGGGGGATCCGGTGGTAGACGCGCGAGGAACGACAGAATAAAACTCGAGGAAAATCATCCCGAGCTCATAACAATGTGGGAGGATCTCGAGAAGATGCCAGACCTGAACGCGGGTATAGCTACGCAGCCGGAGCTGATTTCCCTTCAACTCAAGCCTTTCCAGCTTCAAGGCTTAGCATGGATGAAGGCCATGGAGCAGACGACATGGAAGGGTGGCTTACTCGGGGATGAGATGGGCCTTGGCAAGACTATCCAGGCTGTTTCGCTCATCATGTCGGATTATCCAGCTAAAATCCCAACACTGGTGCTCCTCCCCCCGGTTGCTCTAGGGCAGTGGCAGGATGAAATCGCCACCTACAC
The DNA here is from genome assembly GCA_022495065.1 of Xylaria telfairii. NCBI lineage: Eukaryota > Fungi > Ascomycota > Sordariomycetes > Xylariales > Xylariaceae > Xylaria > Xylaria telfairii. The sequence continues at coordinate 35,560 of MU383981.1, read as the reverse complement.
TGGGCAGAAACTGAAGACGATCGTCTTCCATGGAACGAATGCCAAAGCCAAGAATCTAACAGTCAAGGAGCTGAAGAAATTTGATGTCATTATCATGTCCTACAACAGTCTTGAATCACTGTACCGCAAGCAAGAGAAAGGTATCAAGCGGAAGGACGGGCTGTATAAAGAGAAGAGCGTTATACATCAGATCAAATTTCATCGTGTGATTCTTGATGAAGCTCATTGTATCAAGGTACGTTTAAACCCACAAATCTTGCTCAACGCTTGCTGACCGCACGGAATAGACCCGTACAACGATGACGGCTAGAGCTTGTTTCGCGTTGAATGTGACATATCGCTGGTGCTTGACTGGCACACCACTCCAGAATCGCATTGGAGAATTCTTCTCGCTGATTCGATTCCTCGAAATCGCGCCGTATGCCTCCTACTTCTGCAAGGACTGTCCCTGCTCTGCTCTGGAGTGGTCCATGACTGATGACGGCAAATGCAAACACTGTTGGTCTCCTTGGATCTTGAATATATGTTCTCTACTGACAATGACCTAGGTGACCATTATGCTATGCGCCATGTATCTGTCTTCAACCAGGAGCTTCTGAACCCGATTCAGAAATATGGCAATACTGGCACTGGCAAAGAGGCTTTCAGGAAACTTCGGCTTTTGACTACTCGCATCATGTTGCGCCGCCTCAAAAAGGACCACACCAATGTCATGGAACTGCCCGTCAAGGAGATCTATGTCGATCGGCAGTTCTTTGGCGAAGAAGAGAACGACTTTGCTAGTAGCATCATGTCTAACACGGAACGGCAATTCAACACTTATGTGGCTCAAGGTGTTCTTCTGAACAACTACGCCAACATCTTTGGATTGATCATGCAGATGCGCCAAGTTGCCGATCACCCTGATCTGATCCTCAAAAAGTCCGGAGAAGGCGGGCAGAACATCTTAGTCTGCTGCATTTGCGACGAACCTGCCGAGGAAGCGATTCGGTCCAAATGTAAGCACGACTTCTGCCGTCAGTGTGCGGCGAGCTATCTCGGCTCGCAAGATGAGCCGGACTGTCCACGATGCCACATTCCGCTGTCAATTGATCTTGAGCAGCCTAGCATTGAGCAGGACGAGTCGTTGGTTAAAAAGTCATCTATTATCAATCGTATCAAGATGGAGAACTGGACGTCGTCGTCCAAGATCGAGTTGCTTGTTCACGAATTGCACAGGCTGAGATCTGACAACGCATCTCACAAATCGATCATCTTCTCACAGTTCACTACGATGCTCCAACTAATCGAGTGGCGGCTCCGGCGGGCTGGGATCACGACGGTCATGTTGGATGGCAGCATGACCCCAGCACAACGCCAGGCGTCTATTAAACACTTTATGGAGAAGCCCGAGGTGGAGTGTTTCCTTGTGTCCCTGAAGGCGGGTGGTGTCGCGCTCAACTTGACCGAGGCATCGCAGGTCTTTATCGTTGACCCGTAAGTTCATTTCTCATTCCTCTATGACAAGTGCTTCACAATCGCATTAACTAACTGCTTCCCCAGGTGGTGGAACCCAGCTGCTGAATGGCAGTCGGCCGACCGTTGTCATCGTATCGGCCAGACTCGTCCATGCACGATTACACGTCTCTGCATTGAGGATTCGGTCGAGAGCAGAATGGTTCTTCTCCAGGAGAAGAAAACGCATATGATTCATTCGACCATCAACTCGGACGACGCGGCTATGGAGTCCCTTACTGCGGGTGACCTCTCGTTCCTTTTCCGAGGATCTTGAGAGGCAAAACTCTGGTTGGCCGTGATCTCTATCATGGTTAAATCCTTCTCTGGAGGGTGAGTACGGAGTCTCGGGATCTTTGAAGAGTGATTTCCAGTTTCTTCTCGGAAAGATATGGAACGTCACTTATGGAAGGGTCAAGCCTCTTTCTAAAGAGTACTCGTATTTGGTTGAGCCTGGGCGTTAGGAGAGAATGTGGTATTCGCACACTGGTGGCAGGTAATATGGGGCGTTGTAGGAGCGAGCATGCACCCTCTTTTCTCTTTTGTTACACTATTTTCCCGCGACAGCATGAGGCGTTCCAAAGCGAGCTCTATCTTGCTTGAAGTGGCAAACCATTTCTGCGCGTCATTCTTGCCTATATCTTGCTAGAGACAGGCATCTGAGACTAGGTATGTCGGGTCGTAGAGGACGGCCGAACTACTGCAATGGAGGGGAATGTATATTAATGAAGAACAAAAACTCACGGCGTGGAGAGCAAGATGAATACAGATGATTGACTACAACGCAAAATGGTATGTAGGCCAACTATCTGGTCTGATGCCTAGATAAAGGTTGCTCTGCTTCTAGTTTCCATTTCACCTGAGCTGCACTGCATTATCAGATTAACTAAAGCGGGGCGCACTGTGTGCAGCCACCGCTTCTGCAGTATCTATAGACGGTCTACAAGCTCAACCTCGCCTGCAACTCGGGAGCGGCGACAGTACCACAGGCTCAACCTACGACATATAGCTGATCTGGGTCAACTGTTGACACGAGGCCATGGAGCGCTTCTTGATAGCCTCCAGTCGGCGGCTTTCGATGCTCAGGACTGTGCCGATTCGGCGCAATGGTTGGGTATGCCAGTCGTGCAGAACCCATCGAACCACGCCGCGGATGCGCTTCAGCACCAACACCAGCAGCAAACTGTCGCAACAGGGACAACAACAGCAACCACAGCAGCAAGACGACAAGCCGTACTACGTGACAACTCCCATCTTCTACGTCAATGCCTCCCCCCACGTCGGCCACCTCTACTCCATGCTCATTGCCGACGTCCTCAAGCGATGGCAGGTTCTGAAGGGCCGACAGGCCTACCTGAGCACCGGCACCGACGAGCACGGCATGAAGATCCAACGCGCCGCCGAGCTGCGGGACATGCACCCGAAGGCCCTCTGCGACGCCACCGCCGAGACGTTCAAGGACCTTGCCAAGCGCGCCAACATTGCCAACGACCACTTTATCCGCACCACCGACCCCGAGCACCGTGACGCCGTCGAGTACTTCTGGGCGCGCTTGCATGAAAGCGGCTATATCTATGAGAACAAGCATGAGGGCTGGTACTGCGTCAGCGACGAGACCTTCTACCCCGACAACATGGTCGAAAAGCGCGTGTCCCCCGTGACCGGCAAGACCTTCGTCGCCTCCGTTGAGACAGGCAACGCCGTCGAGTGGACCGAGGAGAGGAACTACCACTTCCGTCTGACCGCCTTCCGCGACAAGCTGCTGGACTTCTACCGAAACAACCCGGACTGGCTGATGCCGGCCAACCGCTTTGCCGAGGTCATCCATTGGGTCGAGAACAACCTTGAGGACCTCTCCGTCTCTCGCCCCGCCAGTCGCCTGGACTGGGGCATCCCCGTGCCCGACGACCCCAGTCAGACCATCTACGTCTGGCTGGATGCCCTCGTGAACTACATCACCACGGCGGGGTATCCTTACTGGCAGCCGGGCTTAGAGCACACCGGAGGCTGGCCAGCCGATGTTCACGTCGTGGGCAAGGACATTGCCCGATTCCACTGCATCTACTGGCCGGCCTTCCTGATGGCTTTGGACCTCCCCTTGCCGAAGCAGGTGCTTAGCCACGGCCACTGGCTGATGAGCAAGCAGAAGATGTCCAAGTCGATCGGAAATGTCGTCAATCCTTTCTTCGCTCTAGACCGCTGGGGCGTGGATACGATGCGGTACTTTTTGATCTACAGCGGCCACGTCCACGAAGATGCCGACTATGACAACACGTTTATTGTCCAGAAATACAAAAAGGGGTTACAGGGCGGATTGGGCAACCTGCTCAATCGGGTCACGCGACCGAAGAACTGGAGCGTGAGGCAAGCCGTGGAAAACATGACGAAAAGGAAAGCTGCACCGTTACCGATGCTGGCAAAGCGCCACCAGGCGTCTCTGGAACAGATCGTGCAAAGAGTCGATAATCGGATGAACGCTTTGAACCCGAGTTTGGCGCTCGAGGCGATCATGGAAGTCGTTTTTGACGTGAGTTTGATTTTTTTTTTTTTTAATTAATGTACACCCCTAGAATACACACAACTAACAGATGCAACAGACAAACAGATTCTTCTCAGGCGAAGCGCCGTGGGAGAAGAGTAAAGCAGGCGATACGGTCGCTGTCGATCGGGCTGTCTACTTGACCGCAGAATCGCTGCGCATCGTGGGCATCCTCTTGCAACCCTTCATACCCGAGAAGTCGTCGGAAATCCTCGACAGACTTGGGGTTAGCCCTGGTCGGCGAACTCTCGCGGATGCGGTGCTTTATGGAGATGACTTGTACGGCACTTCGTTGGTACCACTTGGCGAGGGAGCTCAGGGCAGCCTCTTCCCAATTCTGCCTGTCGAGGACTAAAGTATTCCAGACAGGAAGAGGGAAAGGCACCTTTAAAATGTTAGACTAGAGGTATATAAAAGTATGTACGGATAATCTGAACTGCGCCACTCAGAGCGTATGCATAGTATTTAAGACATATAATCGATGTAAACTACCTAGTCGGAATGATACCCAAAGAATACCATCGAAGATCTCATATTCCAATGTTTCTCTAGTGATGTTACGATTACTTCTTTAGAAGTGTGGTTATCTAAACTCGCATCCAGAGTCGATTTTGGTGTTGTTGAAGAAAATACACCAAAAAGGCTCTCCACTTCTGACACCCCAATTCCCACCTTCATACAATAATAGAACTTTCCGTACTAATTGCGTCTTGATGCTTCCCGCTCTTCGCATCTCATTCTCACATGCAAAATGAGGGTCAATGAAAATACAGGTAAGTTATTTCGCAGTAAACTTAAATTCCTCCGTCGCTCTGCAAGAACCCGCAGCCGAACCTCGAACTCACGCGGATACCTAACAGCCATCCATACCTCGAAAATCCTCCTCGTGCCCTACGACGCGCACCATGTCGGGCGGTATCACGAGTGGATGCAGAACGAGGTGAGATGACACTGATTGACTGACTGATACCTACCTAGCACATATTTATTCTCGCCCGGCTTCTTGTTCTTGTCCCGCCCTTTTCGCCTTCTCTACGGAAAGGGCCGGTCCGCGGGTCATACTTAGACCGTGCGCATCTTTCTTTGTTCGGGTGACTGATATGCAATGCCTAGTAGACCCTCCGCGAAGCAACGGCCTCAGACCTGCTGAGTCTCGAAGAAGAATACGAAAACCAGCAGTCGTGGCGCACCGCGCACGACAAGCTGACTTTCATCGTGTGCCTGCCCGCTGCTGGTACGGACTCGGGAGTGATATGTGCCGGAGACGAGGACGCGCCGCTCCGCATGGTGGGGGATGTGAATCTGTTCCTGACGCCGCTTGATGACGACTCCGGGGATGGGGAGGTTGGTGTGAATGGCAGTAAAGAGGAGAGAGATGAGATCAAGGGCGAGATAGACATCATGATCGCCGCGCCCGAACACAGACGGAAGGGCCTCGGGGAAGCCGCCGTGCGCGCCTTCTTGCGGTACCTAACGGAAAATCACAATAGTGTCATGGAGGAGTACCTCCAAGCCGCGGGGATGAAGGCCGCGAGGATAAAACGACTCGTCGCGAAGATCCATGCTACTAACGCGGGGAGTATCCGCTTGTTTGGCAACTTGCGCTTCCGCCGCGACGGAGACCCGGATTACTTTGGCGAGATCTCTATGCTGGCGGATTTCCCTCCGCCTATCGCGGGGATAGGAGGGGGCGATGGTGATGATGGCCTTGGGTATAGAGAGTGTTTTTATGATAGGGCTCGGTTGGATAAATAAGACGGGACGTATGTGTGGAAAATAAATAAAATCATCGAGGGGCATAGTGAGTTTTGCGAACGATTGGTTTGATGATGTTTGTGAACTGAAGGCTTGATACGGTATACATGAGACAGCTATCTGATGTATGGAAGTGCACTTTGATTCTCTCTATTCTCGCCTTTGTATAAAGATCTCAGGCAGTTGAGGCCAGACCTTGCTTCTTACCAGAAGACGGACAGTCCACAAAGTAAATGGCCCCTCTACACCAAGTGTACAATATCACCCGCCAATTGCCGAAACACTCAAGCTGAGCCGCGAATGCGCTGAATATCCATGATGAATGCCGCTCCCGCCGTCGTCTATATATCTCAGCAACAGACACCAGTCCGATCTACCCCAAGCCCGTACGCCGAGATCGCGAAGTTCGATATCCTTGACCCTCCCCGATCTTAGCCAAGGAACACTCCCAGCACAGGTGTCTAGGCAACAGACTTGCAAGCAAGCAAGCAACAGACGTCCAGCAACTACCCCGTCCCCCTCCCCCCAGCCAGCAAAATTCAAAACGCACGAAAGTTCTGACTAACAACAACCCACCTCCTCAATCCGCGGGCGGCATTCCGGCCAAGGGCCTCCCAATGCGGGACCAGCAACCAAGCCTCATTGAACGCCGTCTCCTCCTCCTGCGTCTGCTCCGCAGCATCCTCTCCCTTGCCATAGCGGATGGTGCCGTTAACCTGGACCGCGAAACTCACGCGATCGCCGTCGCGGATGGATTTCGCGACCTTGTTGGCGCCCGGGCCGGACGGAGACAGCGCCTCCGGACAGCCGAGCGCGTAGTTGGGGCTCACAGGCTGCGCGTCGAAGGAGCCGATTGTGTACGACACTTTCTTCCCCTGCGCGTCAAGGAGTGCTTCGTACGCGGACACGGATTCTACGACGGCCCCGTTAATGCTGATGTCTGGCTTTACGGATGCTGAGGTTAGGTGTGTGGATGTGCTGGCGTAGTATTGGGCTAGAGGCTGCCGCTTGTTTAGGGAGTCGTAGTAGTGGTCTACGAAGCTCTGGGCCGCTGCGAGGGGGGTTAGATATGGTATAGGGGTGGGGAGGATAAAGGTTACCGTCGCTGACGACTTTGGCCTGCGTGTCTGGGGATGGTAGGTTTGCCATTGTGTTGTGCTTGTTCTAGATAGCGCCTTTGTCGCAATGGGTAGGTAGGTAGGTAGGTACCGCCCGCTCACTCCGGTCGCTCCTTGTATGAGACTTCTGAAGTTCAGAAGGAAAATCTATATTATATATAGATCTATATATGTATGTATATATCAGACTACCCTCGAACGACGTGTGGGTTGGCTATGTTGGGGTGTGTAAGCTGTGGTCGTTCAGATCTGTTGTGACTCAGCTAAGGTTGCAGCCTTTTGGGAAGGATGTGAAAAGAGTGATAGCTAACGTAGAGCGACTTGGGTAACGAACCCTCAGGTTTTAAAAGAGAATAGTGCAGGCTATATTGATTGTTGAATGTTTGTCGTGGTTGTAGCTGGGGAATGAATGCATGTTTGTGAATGGCATCTGAAAGAGCTTGATGTTCTGCCAATCGAGAGGGACCAAATGAGAGTTTAAAGGTTAGCTTCACACTGTGTGGGACAAGCACCATTTAACCAAAATACACAGTGTTAATTAACAGTGTTTATCCTCTACCAAACCATCCCTCCAAGTGCAGCTAAACAAACGCCAGGTAAATAAATCCCATCTTTATTCTTATCATGCTTTATTTTATGAGCCGGTTTATTGAAATCAGTCCTATTGTAAATATTATATCTTAGTTCAACGTCAGGTGTGGGCAGTATGTCGTTTCCCCACGAGAAGACATGTAAGCTAGAGCACCAGGACAATATGCCCTACCAAGCATCCAGTAGCTAATTCATAATTACTTACGCTAAAAAATAAGGTAATATATCAGATGCAATAATCTTCTCGTCGAATAATTTAGACTTAGGTATGAAGCGTAAGAAAACCAAAGCTCTTCATCAGCCGGGGGGCGCTCGTGTCATTTCGAGGCGTATACAAGGGACTGGAGTAGATGGAAGCTTAGAAACGAGCACCTCGTGTATATTGTAAGTGAGCAGTTCTCTTCGCATATAGCTCCTTTGGTATACAATGATTCAACAGACTTTTCTAATGGTTTTTGACTATTTATCATATCTACTTATAGCGGATATGCAAAGCCGGAGAAGGTCGACTTCAATCTATACAGTATCCCTAATAACCTACTTGATATAGATTGCTATAATACAAACATGATTATATCCCGTGATACCGCCCAACACCTATCGAATATGCTAAAGACTGACTGGATATAAAGGATTGGACATGCTAGAAATGGTCGTACACGCTTTAAAGTTGTTGTTTAATGGATACCTACCTCTGTTGTAGGACCTTTCTCGTGAGTATCTGTGAAGCAATATCTCTAATCAATTTCACTCACGTGGACTAACTACTGTTGACTAGGAAGTCATACAGTAAACCAGGTGACAGTTCAGGCAAGAGCGTAAAAAAGTCAATGACAAAGACGTGGATGATAAGGAGTCTCAATGGAACTCTGGATCTGACCGGACCGAATAAACTCATGAAAGTTACACCAGAAAATGATCACGAGCATCTTTCCTACGAGTTGGTCAATGGATGGATCATGTTGACCGCCAAAAAGTCCAGGCGGGAGTAGAGCATGAGGATCCAATCCGGGGTACCTCGAAGCTTACAAGCCGACGATGGCCCGTTTTAGCGCCAATCTGTCAAACGTTGCCCCAAAGCTTAAAAAGACAGATCGATCTTCTCATTCGCGGAATGCAGGCGGAATTCCCCAATCCATCGCCTTGGAGCGCAGGTGAATGGTAAAGAAGAGGTCTTCGCGGCCAGCGTCGGATCGGCTGGGGGGGCTCTTATCAGTTGGGCTCCGGCCGCAGTCGGGTCCGAGGAGCCTTAAACTCAATTCCCGTTTCCCATTACCCTATAGCTCGCTCCATCTTACCCTATAACTTGCCTGCACTTACCCTATACTTATCCGAAAGGAACTGCGCTAGACACGACCCTCGTCCGCGAACCCCGGGAAAAATGTCACGATGGTATGGCATTCGTGTTTGCATCAGGGAGGTAATGGGCCTTGTTCTACCTAAAATCTCGACCATGATGGATGGGTGTAGATAGCTTACTCGCGGGATGCGATGGGATGGCCGTCGTCGGACCGGACCACTGGTTCGAGACCGCGCCCTTGCTGCCATATTTGTGGGAACGCGAGAGATAGTCCGACAGGGGAACTCCTGACTTCGATGGCACCGAACTACGCGCTCCTTGAAAAAACCCCCGGTACGTACTCCACGAAGGTTTGGGTGCGATGCAGAACGGAATTATATATATATCATAACCCCGTCGAGACATCAGACGGATGTCATTCGGTTTTCTTCTATGTTGTCAAAGACCCGGTAGATCTCTTCAGCCTGCGTTTCGGACCAAGATCGGATCATATCTTATCTTCACATAAATCTCCAAAAAGACTTATACCCCGGATCACCAGCGACCATTAGAGCCTCAGAGAGGTCGCACATATTGGTCAGATAAAGATCTGCTTGAAGGGAACCTATAACGAACTACAAAGACTATTATATTCACAAAGGACAAATCAACAAGCCGCATACTCATATCTCACCACCAACATCTAACCGCCACCCACATCAACCTCACTCACAATGGGCTCCTACATCCGCGACCTCCCCAACCTGCACATCACAACACCATGCATCCCATCCCACGAGCTCTCAGCCACAGCAGGCTGCAACATCTACCTGAAGCTCGAGAACCTCCAGCCCTCAGGATCCTTTAAATCGCGCGGGATCGGGCGTCTAATGTCGCGCTCTCTGCAATCCTCCCCGACAGGGCGCGCGCACTTCTACTGCAGCAGCGGCGGCAACGCGGGTCTCGCCTGCGCAGAAGCAGGCCGGACGCTCCAACAGCCCTGCGACGTCTTCGTGCACGCGCTGACGCCCTCGCACGTGGTCGCGAAGCTGTCCGCGCTTGGCGCAACACCGCACCGGATCGGCACCACCTTCCTGGAAGCCGACGCCCGCTGCCGGGAGGCCGCGGCGTCGGATCCCGAGGGGGTGTACGTCTCGCCGTTCGACAACCCGCACATCTGGGACGGCGCCGCGACCCTCGTCGACGAGCTCGCAGCGGGCCCCGAAGTCGACGCCATCGTATGCAGTGTCGGGGGCGGCGGCCTCTTAAACGGGATCATGGAGGGCGTGGAGCGCAACTACGCCGCGGCGGCGCGGCGCCGTCCCACGGTCCTAGCCATCGAGACCGCCGGGGCAGATTCCCTCGCGGCATCCATCCGCGCCGGCGAGCACGTCACCATCCCCGCCATCACGAGCGTGGCCACGAGCCTGGGCGCTCCCCGCGTCTCGGCGCAGACGTTCCGGTGGGCGCAGACGAGCGGGGCGACGACGTTTGTCGCGGGGGAGGAGGAGGCGAAGCTTACTGCCGGGGAGGCGAAGAGGCCGCGCCTCGTCAGCGCTGTGATCTCCGATGCCGAGGCCGTGTCCGCGTGCGCGCGCTTCGTGGACGACACCCGCTTCCTCGTCGAAGTCGCCTGCGGCGCCACCGTCGCGAGCGCGTATAACCCGTCCATGCTGCGCGCCGCGCTGGCGCCGGGCGCCGACGACGAGAGTTGGCGCCGCATGAACGTCGTGCTCGTCGTCTGTGGCGGGTCGAGCATCTCTGTGGATATGTTGGCGAAGTACCGTGCCAAGTTCGGGGTGTGAGTGATTGTGGAAAGCGAGCAATCGAGATGAGTTGAGTAAAGTAAGGGAAGTATAATATTGTAGATAGATATTCATATGTGATATGAGTGAGGGAGGCTTCGCGAGAGAAAAAGGGTGTGGTTGAGTGAGAGGCTCGCGCGGACGAGCCGAGAAACAAGACACGAGGAAGTTGTATGAGGATGAGGATGAGGATAGGAGAGGCAGATGGGGATCTAGAGATCAGGGTTCGTGTCCATCTTCTTTTGGCTAGGGCGTATTTCCGGAAGAGCCCAGGAGATATAAGACACGCCGAATATCGTTTACATGTCATGATAGCTGAAGAAAGCCAACCGGCGTGGCCGAGACTATCTCTGTGGAAGTGAACGCAGAATATTGCTAGTCTTAGGATACTTAAAGTAATGGACCTCGGTACATAAGTATCCTACTTGAGACGAAGCACTTATAGACACGAGAACACAAGGTTTTATTCAACTATCTGCTCCCGCAGTGTTCCCCCAGCTGGACAATATTGTGAAGTAGCCACCACTTTGACACCCCTAGACCCAACCGTTTAATGATACAGCCAATAGCTCTTGCATAGCTAATCAACAGGTTAAAACATCTTGCTCTTATATCCATTCGCCGTATCTCTCTGTCATCCAGTTATAGCCCTAAGCTTCAAGTAAACGTCGTCTATACTCCCAATATCCCTCGCGTATACGATCCCACTTCTCACTAAGTCGACGCAGACACAGGTCGGCCTTATCCTTCTCACCAGCCTCCTTGTAGACATCAGCCAGTAAGTCCAGTGCATGGGAGCTGCGAACATCCTCTTTCTCCTGGTCTCCTAGATGCGTGACGAAGGTCTCTGCAAATTCGCGCACAGTTCCCAACGACCGTCCTCCTTTAACAAGCACGCCGCGGAGGTAGTTCCAGGGGCTCTGGTTTTGAGGCGCTAGGGTGATCTTCTCCTGGGCGTAGGTGATTTCACGATCAATGATGTCCGCCGGGACCTTGGGATCGTGCTCCGTGCCGTGCGAGTCCGGCGTGCTATGTGCCGGGTTGCCGAATACTAGGAAGAACCGATGTGCCCATGCCGAGTTATTACGGACGTCCTTACTAATCATTAACTCGATGCTACGCATCTCGTCGTCCGAATCCCACAGTCCTAGCTTGCGCACAAAGTACTGCCGGTAGCTCCAGACATGGTAGTTCTTGGTGTCTCTCGCTAGAATATCCGTTAAGAAGCTATGCTCGTCGCGCGCGAGCGCTGTTACGGCACCCTCGTCAGATTGTAGTGCAGGGTAGTGGAGGTCCATCAAGAGTTGTCGGTGATGCCATATCTGATAATTTTTCAAGTGTTCGAGCGACACGTCGTTCAACCACTCCAGTTCCTCGGGGATGGGAATGCCCAGCGCCTTGACGATATCGAAGCGATAGAGCCACACAGTGTAGTGCGCTGGGTTCATGTCAATAATGTGTTCGGTTAGTCGCAGACAGCGTGGTGTATGTTCCTTGACTGCCATGACAGCACGCAGGTAGGCCATTGCTGCAGTACAGGATTAGCTCCCAGTCCCTCCAAGCACAACAAGCGACATATAAAGTTTGTTATTGAGAACGATGCGTACACTCTGCATAGTCTTCAGCATACGCGATGGCAGCCAATGCGCCGTCGGGCTCATCCTGTGGTATTGGCACCACATCGTCCCATTCTGGATCATTTGCGTAGGCATCTGGCTTTATGCCATATAGCTCGTTACGAAGGGCGGCCATCTCTTGGCGTCGTTCCTTCTCGGCCTTGATATCGTCTTCAGTCAGGGTGTATGTCTCCCCTGTTATCGGATTCTCTGTCTTCCAGTGGGCCCTCTCCCGGTCACGCTCAAAGAGAGTGCTCTCGAGGCCCAGGTCGCTGATCCTCTCCTTCTTCCGCTCGTATGCGGCGTATTCCTCGGGCGTATAGTCGCCGATGTCTCGCCCGTTCTTGTCGAGGCCCCACTCGTCTTGCGGTCTCGGGGCGCTACGTAGCGCAACGTTGGCCTCGCCCAGCTGCTTCCAAAGCTCGCGTTGGCCCTTCTTAGAGAGCTGGTCGACTTGGCCGGGGGTTCTGACTAACTCGAGGTTCAGGTAGGTTCGCTTATCGGCCGGGGTCAGACTCGTAAAGCCCTTTTCTTCGACGATCTTGTGGATGGGGTTCGTGGCCCAGTATCGTTTCCATTCGACCTCGCGAATGGTCTGCGGCTGTTTCGATGGCTGTTGTGTCGGTGCTTGCTGCTTCGCTGCGGTACAAGACACGTGTTAGTCGGTTGCACCAAGGGTGGACGGTGTTCACCATGGTCGCCATGTTTGCCGTATTCGTGTCTGTTGGGCACACAGGCTCGGAATGGAATGCAAGCCGCGAACGGTCGAGATAGGGAATTTCCCAAGCTCAATGATTGGCCAGGAACGTCTAAGCGATCGGGTGCAATAGTAGATCTGGCCTGACTAACTTACATTCAGCTTCTTTTGCCTTAGAACCGCCCCCCTTGCTTTTGGCGGGCATCTCTGCGGGTGGCCGAAAAGCAGAGAGAGGGAAGTGGGTGTGGCAGTGGTTGTACTGGACTGGATCGGTAACGGGGCAGAGTGGATTGGATGTAGGACCGGGCGAAGGCGGGCGGGGTGTGGGAGGTGGGAGGTGGGATGCGGTACTGGATGCGGTGGTGGTGGGATGGTGGGGTCCCAAGGTTGGCACTTCCCTCCCAAGGAACCCCGATTTTGCATCCCACTACACCAGTCCGTCCAATCTCATCTCCAGACATACAACGTCCCGATCTCTCGGACGACCAAAAGCGACCAAGATCAATCAAAGACGTCACCAACCGCTTCGAAGAGTTGTCCTCCCTTCCCTTCTGCTCCCAGCACTTACTAATACACATTACCGCCACATGCGCTGTGCTAGCCTACCTAGGGTAGGTACCTAGGGTAGGGACTTAGTCAGTCCACTTAGACAGCGTCATGGTAATGTGGTCGACCTTTGTTCCCCGAGATTGCAGGAGAGATCTAGACACTTCACTCGCCTCAAACATCAGAGAATACTTGAGAGGTACCAACGCATTGTCTCAAATCACGGCTCACTTTGCATATGCATGGTGGCTATGTACAATTCTTATTACTACGAATTGCACTGCAGGTATCTTTGCTGTAGCTAACACAGCCTCGAAACTCAAACAAGCACGCCTCTATAGACCACGTATAGCTGAACTGTACTCCGAATATGCACGGTCGCGGCACCCCTGTGACATGGCCCCTGGAGAATATTGTACAATACGAATACGACCCGCAGCTTCGCATAATGCCGCCCGGCGAATTGCTTCTCTGAACATGATCTTGCTCAGAGACTCGGGTGCAGCCCGGCGGCAAAACAGAGAAAACGAAACGGTAGAACGATAACGATATTCTTGGCTTTTGCTGGCGTTACCGACTTTCTACCCTCCAGAACTTCCACCCTTCTCGCTCGCCCGTGCCCCCGTGGACCCCAACAAGCTTCTCCACACCCTCCGTGCCCGGCGCGTTGAGGAACTTGTCTAGGTCGATCTCCATACCACCATCCTCGTCCTCATCCGACCCGTTCTTGAGCACGGCCGGCCATAGGACGCCAATTCCGTCTCCACCAAGCGTTGTCTTGAACTGCGAGTAGCCTTCCGACTCGAGTTGTACTTGCAGCTCAGCCAATCTCTCCGATGAAACGCCCGGCCTCATCAACGTTATCGAGCACCCGCCACCGCCGGCGCCTGTCAATTTCGTCCATCCTAATTCCTTGTAATCAATTATTTCCCGCACTCGCTCAAGCCGGGGATGTGAGACACCCAGTGACGCAAGCAGACCATGGTTGATGGAAATCAATTCGCCCATGCGCCTGAGACTTTCATCCTCGGTGGCATCGAAGTCGTCCTCGTCAATGAGACCCTCGGCGGTTCTGGTCACCTTATCGACTGCATCAAGAATGCTGCCTACGAGCTTCTGATGCGTAGTCTTTAGCCTTTGCACCTTGGCCACTTCGGCAGCTGTAGATTTTGGTGTGCGTGTGTCCACCAATAGTAGTGGGAGCTCGGGGAAGTCCCATAATGGCGTCACGACAGGGGGCTTGTCATAATCGGTTCGCTGGAAGACAACGGCCTTGCCCTGTGTAGAAACTGTGTTATCAACACCCGAAGGATTTCCATGTATGGCCATCTCCGCCACAAAGGCCCAACGGTTGATCCTCTCTATTTGTAAACGTGCTTCGTCTGAGGGCTGGTCGGGGTGCGGCCCCGAGAGCGTGCGGATCTGTAATAACAAGGCAGCGGATAAGCAGACGGCAATTGATGCGCTGCTTCCCAAGCCAGCACCGATGGGTATCGTAGATCGTAGTGTATATACACAGCCATGGAACTTTTGTGATCCCAAGGAGAGGAAAAGGTACAAGAAGCACGCAGCAGAATTCTGGTGGATCTTGCGCTCGGTAGGAGGCTTATCGATCGAGACTTCGGTGAGGTGCGGCTGGATGGAGGCCAATAATTCGGGGTCGAGGCTTGTAACAAGGTCATAGTAGTACTTTTTCTTGGACGGGTGGGAAAATAATTCCCAGGGCAGATCGTCGATATGCCATGAATGTACTAAATCAATATCGGGAAATCTGAGAGTAATAGTGCGTCGCGACTTGGACAGCGTTGTGACGTGAAGATATGATCGTAAAGAGATCGAGGCAGCAATGGCAGCCTATGTAGTGGAACCAGTCAGTATTTTTGAACGTTGTCTTCCTCCCTGTGCAAAAACAAAAGTCTAGTCGCGAGCACACGCCAGCACTAGTCCTTTAGCTTCACAAGCTACGTACCTTGCCGTGAACCACCGCATGTTCACCAAATACAATGACCTTGCCTGGTGCTGAGACCATAAAAGGTGGCATCATGGGGGTCGACTTCCTACGTCTTAAACTCGGCCCATCGCTGGCGCTTGACGACCTGCTACCCCCAGTGCTGCTGGTATTTCCATTCGTGTTTCCATTCGTATGTCCGTTCCCATTCACCTCCCTCCCGTTGTGGAAGCCATTCGTGAGGTTAGACATTGCCGAAGACGAGCTTGCGGGAACAGTTGAAATGAGAGCCATCAGTTGTGGCAAAGACGCGCCTTGCAGGGGGCCTACGCCCAAGAGCTCCTTTTCGATATAATAATAGCTTTTGAGCTTTACTTGAAATAGGTGAAACACACACGACGGAAGGGTTTCACTATTAGGGTCGCTGGTTCGTGTCTTGAACTATGGTATACTGGATGTTGGTTGTGAGGACGAAGCGTCGAGGCTCGCGTACAATTATGCAAGGCGCGCGCAGAGATGGACAAAGATTGGACCAGCGGGTTGGTGCTGTCACTTAATTGATAGGACGGGACAAGGACAAGAAAAAGATGGAGCCACGGGCAAGAAAGTGAAAGTTGCAGAAAGGGGGAAGGGAAAAAGAAGGGAGCGAAGGGGTGGTGCCAGATGATAAAGGCGACGAAGCTATTTGTACGGTCCTATTAAAAAACCACCGACTATTATTAAATCGACACCCCGGCTTATTAGTCGTTCGAAGGATCTGGGCAGCCCGCACCAAGCTCTATACTAAGGCAAGTCGGGCTGCTTCCAATTCATATTAGTCGTGGTAGTAGTAATGAGCAGCACACACATTACCTGCGGTACCTACAGTATTAACAGTGGCTATAGCGCGCCCGCTGGGGCTTCCTCCACAGACGCATGCACACCAGATGCAGACGCAAACACCTTGACATATCGCAAAGCTTCCGTCCAGGTACGAATACGCAGCGCCGCCTAAGGTTACCTCTGGGTTTGTTAGTGCTCGCCGACCAATCACCGACCATTTAGGTTCACGAAGGTCAGGTGTGGTGCGACAGTCGCGCACCGGTACCAAGTGATGTAGGTAGTACCTACACTAGACGTCATCTAAGGTGAAAGCGCGTTGTACCTGATCAGGCTATGAGCGCAGGTACCTGCTGGTGACTTTAGCGCGTTCAACCAGCCTATACTGCACTAGGTAGCCTGCAGGGATGTGTCTGCACAGGACATTGACATCCCGAGCGAACCGACTGCCAGATGTAACACCTCGTCTCATTAGTCACCCCATCGGCTGTCTATCTACTATCACTCTGGAAGCAGGGACAGCAGAGACAGAGAAATCGGGTCACAGCCGATCGGAACTGACACTGCACTATAGTAATACCCAAGCTAGTCGTGGAGCATATCCATTGATGTGGGATGAATGGTTTCGGCGGGTGTAAGTGGTACATACAGTACATACAGTAGATAAGGTAGGTACATACTACGTATACGGCATCCGGCGCAGTTCCCGGCTCTTGGACAGTAACAATGTATACATATCCATACTAGTATATATGTACTTACGTATACCAGTAAATGGGTCCCCCTTTCTGCATCAAATTTCCAAATCGCGACAGCGATCGAGCTTCTGGAATCACTCGAGCCACTCACACACTCACGGGGCCTTCAAAACTAGTACATGTCGGGGTGAGCGAGAGCATGGGCTCAGCATGGACCTGGCATGGCAATAATGAGCTGCCCCACTCCCACTCCCCTTCACTTGGGATGTGGGGAGGCTGAGAGTCGACCTCTGTGGCCAATGAACCACGGTGGAAAAGGGGATCTTCCGTCTCGTTGCATTGGAATAGCAGACCCGGTTATTATCCTGCACCCAAGCGACCTTTTCCTCTTTCGGCCAAATAAAATAGGCCATGGGACGCAATGGCAAAAGAAACATTTGCTGCATGGTCCAGTCTCCCATCACAAGAGGCTGATGGGAGGCAGCGTAGTGTAGGTACATGGGAGAGACATGCATCTGGGACACACAGGTACCGATCCCACTCCAGATCCCTGCTCTGCCACGCCTAACATTGAGTGGATATGCTTCTATTTTACTTATCCTAGCATCGGAGTGTTTCAATTAGCAAAGGTTGACTGTTATCGTCCAAGCAAATCTAGAATGCCTTTCCAAGATTTCTTACCATCGACACAGAAATAGGTACTCTAGTGTACGTTTTGTCTATGATGTATATAGTAAGATCAGCATAATCCCGGATGGGTAGGCCGGCATCGAAACAAGCTGAAAGAAACTTTAAAAAGGGTCGAAGGATCTTGCAAGTCGGCAAATAGGTGCATGGAATTTCTCCTATGCGCTTCCAATCGGCAGTAATAAACTATTCATCCTACAAACCCTAGCACCCAGAAAGCAAGAAAAAAACCACACCTAACTCAGCCCCATCTCTTTTTTGCCCGTCGCTTTATCTTGCTGGAGTAAGCTGACCAAGAGAGCACGAGAAGTATTTGATAAGAATTAACACCCTCCTCAAATGTCTTTCTCCGCCGTGCTGCTGCATATGCGCACGCATGCTGGCTTATCTGTCCCAGGCCTATCTAACCTACCTACTGCCTAACGGTATCTACCGCTATTACAGATACAGGTATACGATGCATCCCGAGCGGTAGTACGCATCGTGGAGATTCAGCCATTCGTGGGAAACAGTGCCGACGTTGAGGCACGAGGACCCTTTTACATCTACATGTAAGAGGCATGTCGATGGGAGTGTAGTGTAATGTCGATGTATATTGCAGCAGATGTCCTCATGACCAGCCCTCGTAGATTCCCATCTTGTGGATCACCAGTTTCAGGTAGGTAATTCATCGCTTGGTGAGGTATCTTTCCCAAGACAGCTTCCGTCGATGAAGTAGGCAATTGGCCAAGCGATAAGTGTGTCGTTGATGTAGGACTCGGCAGCGGCGCAAACGCCACTCGGGAGCGTACTGTAGGTAGCGTCTTGCTCACTCGCTCTCCTCTTACCCGGAATCGGCGCGGTCGCCGGCGCGTCCGAGTTGAGTAACCCCGAGCATCGTTTGGGACCGGGGGATTCCCAATACAGTTAAGACCGGATCAGAGAAGGTCGGGTAGGTATGTTCTGCATATGTAAGAGGAAGACTGTTGCTGCGCTCATGCATCATTCGTAGCCATGTGCACGTCACTAAGAGCAAAAAGTGTGCTTTTTCTTACGACAAGTTGAAAGAGGTTCGATTGCGACCTACTTTGTCTACAGTAGGTATGGGTATGTATGCAGTGTATCGTAGAGCCGACCTATCAGATGAATTATACACCATTGACCCCAACGACAGAACGCTTGGAGTAAACCTCTTTTCGTCCACCAGTAAGTTTCGCTGTAGGGTTCTCCTCTGCGGGGTAAGTAAGTCAGCCCAGCCTACCGCAGCAGCAACCAAATCGAGGGAGGAGGCTCTGGCGGTCCCGTTTCACTGGGTTCTGTTCTAGGTCCGTCATGTCAGCATTTTCGAACGCGATTTGGAAAGATTGGCAGAGATTTTCTATAACGAGTTATTATTAGAATTTGCCCATCCGGATCGTCTTATCAGGTTATGCTATAGACTGAAGAGCCTCCAAGACTCCAACCTACCAATCTCATCCAATCACTCGAATCTCGGCGAGATTTAGTCATCTTACGGCCGACGTCGCAGATAGGGCTGTACTCCTGTATACGTACATACATACCTACGTAGTGGGACGTTTTACTCATCAGTCAGTCCCGCCCACGATGCCCGTCACGAATCTCGTCTGGCTTACGAGCTCCTCGGAGACGTTCACGCCAGCGAATAAAGCCGCGATGGAGGGCGCCTTCGACGCGCAGGCGGACTGGGTCGCCCGCAACGTACCCTCGGCCCCGGCCGACCGGGAGGCACGGGGCGTTGCCTTGTTCCAGCAGGTCGAGGACCCCCGCGTGGTCATGGAGACGGCGCACTGGTCGTCGAGCGACGAGCACAACGCCTGGCTGGCCAGCGACGAGTACAAGGCGAGCTCGGCGCCCCTCGGCCCCCACTTCGACTTCTCCAAGCTCGAGTACTTCCACCTCGACACCGACGCCCTGCGACCCGTCGATGTCGCCGCGGGCGAGGAGTCGCTGCTGCGGAGCCCCGTCGTCAGCGTCGGCAGGGTGCAAGTGCCCGCTGACAAGAAGGACGAGTTCGTCAAGGCTTGGGATGATGGAAAGGCGGTCCTCGAGGACTTTGCGAAGCCTCACGTCATGCGGTCTGGCTTCCGGGTTCAGAAGTCGGACCCGGATACCGACGAGCTTGTATTCTTTGTTGGTTGGCCGTCTGTCGAGAAGCACAGCGAATTCGGGCAGTCGCCGCTTTTCGCTGACTATTCAGCCCCCTTACGGGCAATCGCCAAAAGCTTGGATGCAAAGCATTACAAGAGAATCCTGTGAAACTAAAGTATTCAGCGTGAATAGAAGTAGCTAAGGCTTTCTGGTAGTGATGCTTCAAGTACTTTGAGTCCTCAGTCAAGTCTAGTCATACTACCAAAATCATCCAAGGGATGATTGCAACATCGTCAAGTGAGAATATTATTCTCAGGCAAGTAACATATTTCACACGGATACGGACTAGATCATATAGCAATTGAAGATATTACAACTAGATGTCAGTCAGACTCCTGGGCATGCTCGAGTAGACGGTTATGGGATCGATTTGGCCCGAATTCTGTTCTTTTGGTAGTGCAAACGATGGGAATTGTCTATCGCAAGCCTCATCTGCTCGCAAAACATATCAATTCCATGCTAACCGTAGACGCCTGTAATGAGCCCGCCAGCGCTTGTGCTGGTCCTATGCATCATCGTTGTTTTCCGTACACGCCACCCTCCATTTGTCCCCTATACGAGATTCGGTCGTGTCGGCGTTGCCCAACCTGCTTAGATCGTCGCCATTCGTCCAAATGCTCCTAAGATAAAACGCATTTCCTTTCACGTCACTTAAGCCGTGTGCTTGCCCTTCTTGTTCTTCTTGGGGACATCCTTGATTTGCAGTCCTATAGGGCATATATGTTAGCCCGCAATGCGCTGGTTCAAACCTCTCGCGATCATCAGAGTTATGCGTACCCGGGGGCAGAGACTGCTTCAGCTTCTCAGCCTTATCGTTGTCCTTAAGAACGAGGGTGTACAGCTGCTTTGAGCATCGGACCTTGAACTTGGTCTGCGACGACTTGCGGCTCTTCTTGACCCGGGCGGCTAAAAAGTCAAACACTCGTCAGAATCTATATTCTCTCATCACACGCGGCACATCGTTCGTCAGTCACTTGGGTTCGGTCCCGTCACACGTACACTTAGCGTCGTCCCGCCGGCAGATCTCGATGAACTGAGAGCGCAATTGTTAGCTTTTGGTTTAATTTTCTCGAAACTGGTTCCGCTAGAGACATACTCTCTTGATATCGGCGACCTCTTGAGGCATCTTGGCGGTTTGGCGAATGTGAGGACGAGGAATGGTTCGGCGCGAATATTTCGGTATGGGAGGTGATCTCAATTATTCTATCAACCGGCACAAAATTGTGTGGAAGACAAGGGTTGTCTAGCGAGTTGCAGCCAATCATTGTGGCGGACCGGATGCGGCGTCGGTGCACGGGCCACTGCCCAGGGGATGGATTATTGCCCCACGTCGTGGCTGACGCGGTAGCCTGTCCTCACCTGTGGCGCTAGCTCAAGCTCCCGCGTCGTCCTTGTGATACTCGCATCAGGCATTCGAATAAGACAGAGTTGCCTGATCTCATATGGGACGATGGCCATTGTGACTCATTATTTGTATCGCTGATAGCCCGAGTAAACCAACACATAATTCGGATTTTGGCCGCTCTCCACTACCAAGCAAAGTACAGTTGTTCTCGACTATCTGGCCATAATGCCTACTCCGCTCGATAATGCCATGAAGTCAAAGGTATATATGCTGCGTCGTCGTCCACTTTAGAGATTTTTGTAACCTGACCTTAAACCAGAACGCAGTTCTAGGTATACAGAATACACACTAAGAAAAGATACTACGAGCCGAGTACTGATGGAGATATATTTCAAAGCCTTCTCGGGGCTGGTGACGGCGGCTGTCGCGGTAGGTTATTATTCACGGGGTCTGCTGTATATACACAGGTCTTCCCCGGTCATCCCATCAGTGAAGTGGCGCATCAGATCTAACAATATTACTGGCAGTGGTCATTTTGGGGCGGAGATATCTTTCCTACTCAGGCCGATCCAACAGGCAACCCAGAAACCTGGACGAGAGAAGAACTGCGAAGATGGCTAGCAGCTGTAAGAACCAAACCCATATTCTTGGCCCCATGACTAACGTTTCCTCATTAGCGTAATCTACACCCCGGTTCAAATGACACAAAGGAGCAGCTGTTAGAAAGGGTGAAGGCGAATATGCGGTAATGTTGATGATCCATGGGAGGTGGGGGTTAGATTGTTTTGGGCTTTTCTCATGAGTAACGCTTCTGGGTGTACCATATTTTCTCGAAGTTCTATTTCTCTTTTGGCGACCGGTCAATATTCCCCATGCAGGCCCCCATGGAGGCACTGGAGGTTAAAGCTTGATGTTGGTTGCAATCATTACAGTACTTAGCGTCGACTATTGCGCCACATTGCCATGTGTAACATGTGGCTAATTGCCCACTAAACTACCCCACCTACCTACTTAAAATAGCCGTCAGCCCAACGTACCTAGTTAACACGTAGTGCGGACTGACACGGTTTCGTAATTGGTTTGGAGCTCTACGATTTTCCACCAGCTCCGTCATCAAATCGCGACAGATGGTCTGAGACAGTACTGCCGCAGACCTACCTTCTCGCACCACCATCGAGAGCGCAACGCTTGCCAAGATGGATTTTCTTCAGGCAAGTCGTATCGTTTTCTCGCATCCACCTACAGATCCCAACAACTAACATGCACCCCCTGCAGCAACTCTCGCGCGCCCTCGATCGGCCGCTCTTCCCGTGGAAGAAGCTCATCATCGGGTTTTCTGTCGCGCAGTACTGCTTCGAAGAGTTCCTCTCCCTCCGCCAGTACCAGGTCCTCAAGAACAAGAAGCCTCCCAAGGTGCTCGCGCAGGAAGTCTCAGCTGAGGTCTATGACAAGAGTCAGGAATACGGCCGCGCCAAGGCAAAGTTCGGTTTCGTTAGAGGTCTCTGGGGCCAGATCCAGAACGTCGCCTTCATACACTACGATGTCTTGCCCAAGCTGTGGTCGTGGACCGGCGACCTTCTGCTTCGCTTCGCGCCCGCTCGCTTCACCGGCGAGATCTCTCACTCCATCGTCTTCGTCCTCTCGTTCATTCTGATCCAGCAAGCCTTGTCCCTACCCGCCAACATCTACCACACTTTTGTACTAGAAGAGCGGTTCGGTTTCAATAAGCAAACGCCTAAGTTGTTTATTACCGATATGATCAAGTCCAACCTGCTCGCTTTCGTCTTTGCGCCTCCCATCCTTGCCGGTTTCCTCAGTATTGTGAAGAAGACAGGTACCCAGTTCGTCACGTATCTATGGCTTTTCACTGCCGCCATCCAGATGTTCATGATCACGGTCTACCCTATCGTTATTTTGCCCCTCTTTAACAAGCTGTCTCCTCTTCAAGAAGGTAAACTTAAGACGGACACTGAGGCCCTGGCTAAGAAACTCGATTTCCCACTTCACGAACTATTTGTCATCGATGGAAGCAAGCGTAGCGCACACAGCAACGCCTACTTTTTCGGTCTCCCTTGGAAGAAGCACATTGTCATCTACGATACCCTGATTGAAAAGAGCAAGGAGGAAGAGGTTGTGGCTGTCTTGGCCCACGAGTTAGGACACTGGAGCCTAGGACACACTACCCGACTATTTGCCATTTCTCAGGTAAGCAATATCTGGATTAGCATTTGCATGGTCACTGACGGTTTATAGTTACATGTCTTCTACATCTTCACCTTATTCTCCGTCTTCATCAACAACAACTCCCTGTATGCCGACTTTGGCTTCGTCAAGGAACATCCCATCATCATTGGCTTTATCCTCTTCTCTGATGCATTAGCCCCCATGGATACCGTTATCAAGCTACTCATGAACATCATGAGCCGGCGATTTGAATTCCAGGCGGATGCCTTTGCGCGTGGCCTAGGTTACAAGGCTGAGCTCGCCGCCTCGCTGATCAAACTTCAAGTTCAGAACTTGAGTACTATGGAAGCGGACTGGATGTATGCCAGTTACCATTTCTCTCACCCTATTCTCTCAGAGCGGCTGAAGGCTCTGGAGTGGACCGCTAGTGAAAAGGTGACAGAGAAAACAGAAACTGAGGGAGTTGAGAAGGCGAGTGGACGTGAGCTATAGAGCAGGCATCTATCGATTAGCTTCTTGGGAAAATGTGAAGCAATTTAAAAGCTGTACCACCATCCCTCTAGTGTGCATTTATGATAAAGATCAGTCAACTCCTATGTTGTATAACTCTGCTTTTATAAAGGTGGGACTATTTTGATGTCTGATTTGACAAGACGAAAACTAAGTACTTACCTAAGTCGGCTCGGGATTCAGATGGTCAAAACTACATCGGTTACCGGCTCTGGCAAGTAAGTACCAGTGTACGGCCCACGTGGCTTTAAAATCTCCAAATCCTTCATGGAGCCCTCCCTACCTAATCCGGTGTATAAGCTGCGAAAGTAGGGTTGTGCAAGACCACAGAATGCGAGCCTTAGGTACTTGTTAAGACATACAGCCTATAGGTAAGGCAGTCGACATCCTCTTCGCCACCACTACCACCACCACTACAGTAGGTATACCTTGTGGAGTTATCAATGTAGTCAGGCAATCCCTAATCGGCTATTGCCCCCTTCGGTGTACCAGAAGGGCGCAATGACTAAACTCCCTAGACTGACTAACACGTTTAGTCAATTGGATAAAGGCGCCAAACTGTGCTCCGGGAGCGTTTATTATCGTCGGGGAGGCGGTGCGGGCACGAATCAACGGCCGCTTCTGCAAACCTCTTCGGAACTATATGTCTTCCCTTGCTAAGGGAGAATCCTACTCGGCAGAAGCCCGGTTTCGGACGGTGGGTGAGGCGTAAGTACGACGGTCATCACTGTAAGCATGGCGTCTGCAAACGATTGATCATATTTGTGGCTTTTCTGAGACCGGATATTCGCCGTAGGTCTGCTATCCGATCGGTAGCTTGGTTGATCGTTGCATTCCGCTAGCACTAGCTTAGAATAGTTGTGATAGGGTCGCTTTTTATCTGCGATTTGAACATGGGGTTAGTACATGTCAGGTACATGTGTTTACTTCGAGGGAACTTATAGCTGGTTCCTGGAATGACGTGTGAGTAATGTATATGGCAACCCCTCACGGCGGCTCCCAAGTTACTCGCTCTATTGCTCTTGTTGTGCTAATGATACTACTACCTAGGTAACTGCTACAATACTGAGTGAAAGAAGTTTATATTACATGTTTGAGGGGCTAATATAATAATAGGACAGCTCGGCGACCTGATGTACGAACCATTTCTAGAGCTGCTGATACCCTAGCTGTCCACAAGCATTGTCAAAGCTGCTTATAGCTATACCGACTATAGTTTGTTATTTCTACTAGAGGAGCTTCAGTGAGATAACCAGGTTAGAGTCTTCTTCAACCTTCAGTCTGAATTCCGACCCCGTCACATATTAGTCATTGAACATGTCTCCAATTTCTCCAACGTTCCCCCCTATCTTTTTCCATGCACCTGCGTGTCACGAACTGTCACACGCATGTACATAATCATATGAAAGGCAAGCTGCCGATCAGATCAGTTCAAATCAGACTTGGCATTCCCTAAAAGCTACCTGATTACTCCCGCAAATTGCCCAATCTTCTAAAATAGGCAGCTGCGAGAATTGGCGTAACCGGCGATTTGGGCGCGATTATTCAGGCACACAAAGACTGTAGTTCACCCGCTCTGTAGAAGGGGAGCCAGAAATCCAGGTGGCCCCTTGGTTGCATAGATGATTTATTATTGCGAATTGAATACCCTTCCAAACCCTTGTTATACGAATCCTATACATGAGGTAGGCGATAGACTCGGGTCGTTGCGCGAACGTCTCTCAAACCCCTTTGTAGAGCTACTCTGACTACATACATACACAAGTCTCTCTGTTGCGCCCGTGCCTGTGGGCGCCTTATGACACCCATATTATGTATATATCATATGAGCGGGGAGCTTTAGATTCCGTTGGCCCACGAATTACCTGATCACCCAGGACACCTTGAGGAAGCAGGAGCATGCGGGGTCGGCAATTGAAAGCGAGGCTGTTCAGACACAAAGACTGTAGGTCGCTAAATTGGGGGACTAAAATTTCATGGCCCTCTCGATGCCCTAGAAGATTATTACAATTCGAATTATTCTTCCAACCCCCTATTTAGTATCCTTAACTAAAAGTTTGCCCTATTATCCAGCCCCCCTTAAATTTTCGATAGAGCTCCAAAAGTCCCCAACATATCTCTCCACTTCTGCGTCCCAGTGCAACCGCCAGTTCGACGGTTCTGCCCCGTACTCAAAATCAATGATTCGCATCGTGCCCTCGAAAATATAATCAAGACTCTGTTCATCCCCAGTCCTAGAATTGCAATAGTAATACACCTGTTTAAGTTTCTTGTTACGGTGAAATATGCGACTCTCTCTCCGCCCGTATTCTATTAAGTCGACCTGACACTGCAACACTCCGAGTCAGCTATCCCCATTCTTTGAGCGTGAGTTGTGAAGGTGTTCGAGCCAACACAAGCAAAACCTGATCCAGAGAATTACTCACAGCAGCTAAATCTTCCAACCACCACGTAAGTGTAGTGTGCATTCTTCTTCTTAAGTCGCGAGGGCAGCTGGGAGTTTGATGGTCCTGTGTCTCGTAGCGATAATAAGACAGAACCGTAAATAGCGCCGTTAGCGGCGGATTGCGTTGGAGAAACTCCAGCACCGGGTTAAACTGGAGGCCTTTGTTCGGGAATTCGTGAGATTGGAATGCGGAATCCAAGCCGAAGCCGCGGAATGAAAGATCTTCCGTCATGAGAATGACTTCCTGTACTAACTTGCGCCATGCCTGCGTGTGGTATGCGGACTCTCTTATCACCATCGGCCCATACGAAAACCCCACTAGGGCTAGAAGGCAAATATGCTCCTGTTCAAGGTTCGAGATGTCCTCCCTTTGTATGACGCCGCTGGGGTTAATAAGAAGCCGGAACGTGTCGGGGTGGAAATCGGGGTTGTCAAAGGGGGAATACTTGAGACGTTCCTGGAGACTCAATCGTTCGTGGAACCTGGGAAGGACACGTGGAATTATAGTGCTGAATGCTTCGGGAGGCCAGGCAGGCATAGCTTCGAAGAAGTAACTCGGCTCATCAAGCGTTAGCAATAGGCAGCCATAAATGTCGTTTTCCTGGTATACTTGATCCCATGCCGCAAGATCCGTTGCGCGATTAATGCCAAAGACAAACATGGCTTCGGAAGCTTTTATTTTAAGCATGTCTTCGGGCTCTGATGCGTCAAGGCCACACTTTACCAAGAATTTGAAGAGATCCAGGTGCCCATGTTCTCCAGCCAACTATGCAAGGTCATAGATTAGAAGGGCGTCTTGTGTTATTGGATCACGCAAGTACTTACATGCATCAGGCTCTTGCCACTAGTTGTGTGGTCTTGTAGACTTGCCTTGCCTTGGCCAGTCAGCCGCAGAATGCCATCAATATCCCCGTTACGTGCACACCAAAACACAGGCGAGGAGTCCGGCTGTACACAGTAGGTATTTAACTTGATGGTCCAACCGATTATCGCTCTTGAAGCTTGTATATACCATACTCGGCAGGCAAACCAGTAATTTGCTTGTAGCCGGGCAGTGAATTCTGTGAATGTGTATGAGCAGGTGTCTTAATAGGTGAATGAACGAGTAGAATGTGCCTTACTAAGAGCTTCTGGGTCGGGGCTCCGTTCGTCCTGGCAATACTTCCAAGCAAGCGATCCGAACGGACCAAAGTTCCACACGTTCGTGGTAGTTGGCGTTCCCCCTCCCCCTTCCTGGGAGATTAGTGTAGAAAATGAAGGTTTCCTGCGTCGGAAATATTTGTTTGAATTTCTAGCAGGTTCATGAGTTGCTATCACCTGGGTATTGGTATTGCTTCCAAGTCTATACGCAGCATCTTGATGAGATAAATGTTCAGCTATCATCGTAGGCTGGACTTTTACTAGGGAGCTTTATAGTGTGGTTAGCCGAGTACCGTAAGGGTTAAATTGGAACGAACTAACATGATATACCACTGTTGAGATAAACCTAGAAGATGGGCCGCGGACTGAAGCCTGGCACGACACCTATCTAAGACGTCCTTCTTAATAATAGCGCGGAATGTTGCTTTGTACTTTGTCAGTTTCTTAGATGTGTTTATCTCTTGCCCTAAGTCCCCTAGTACAGAATTCAAATCGCCCAATGCTTTCTCTCCGTATTTTATGCTTAAAATAATGATAGAGTCATTCCAGTCGACTAGCTTGCTGTTATTGCTGTCATTTAACTCCCTGCTCATAGTTACTATGATAAGCTCTAAGATCTCTATTTCTTGTAAGAGCGTGGAAAGGTTGCGGGAGGCCTCTTTTACCTCGGTCAGGAGGGTCTTAAGGGTGAGAATACAGGAGGATAATTTCCCTGCTAGCTCAACTAGAGCAATGCTGCCTGAGACGAGGCCTATTAATTCAGCCATGGGATCGGTTACAATTCGTATGAATGAATACGAGAGATGTGTTGTTTCACGTTGAGTAAGGCTGACAGGAATGTACTCAGTTAATATTTATGTTCGCTTTCCTTTTAGAAAGATGTATGTTTGTTACGTAGGAATAGTGTCAAGAAATCATACATTCAGCCTTAATGTTAGAATAATGCAGGTTACCCTAGACACTTCAAGTACCTATTATTAGGATCGGCTGAGCATAATTATGCAGGACGCATGCATACAACCCCGATGCCACTCAGTCGCTTTGAACCGCCTACCTACCTACTTAAGGCTTTTGGAGAGGGCTGTATAGAAACACAACCAGTAAAAACCTAGTATTCCGGGTTCTTTTACTTAGGCGTGTGGTTACACGGACAATATTAGGCCTAAGTTTAGAGCACCTAATTTCTGAGATGCGGCAGTCTCAAATAGAGCCAACATAGAATCACCGAGTAACACGCAATGTAGGCTATGAAATGGCCCCTGAAACCGCCATATAAATATCATACGGTTGACGTGGCCTACTGGCTACGTCTTACACCCTTGCAGAGGCTTGGGATGCTCTGTAATAGTGCAGCACGTAGCATTGTAATACTGTACTCTGCCTCGAAGGCCTGCTGTGCCACCTACAGATTGAGAGCATAGCCATTGGCTCTTATCGCATATCCTCTTGGGATGGCCTTTTCAATATTTTCTCCTCAGCAAAGGTAGTTAGCACTGATGAATCACGGACCACGATGACTTCACCTTCGAGTTCGCTGCTGGGGTTTCGGTACACAAAAGGACTACCCAAATCCCAAGACTTACTTAATTGACTACTGGAAGCCGGGTGAGAAGCCAGATAGGATATATCTACTCGACAGGTTCACGGTCTTTGTGCTTTCTGTATATCCAGCCTAATAATCTCCTTGATAATTATTAGTGTAGTCTATAGTTCCCAGATTCCGTATTCTACTTGCCGTCCGGACGGCACTTTTAGCGCCCACAATGATTACAATTACTGGGGCATTGCAGGCCTTTTTCAGATCAATATCGCATATGGAAGGCTTACTTTCACCCAAGCGAAAGTGATTGATACAATTTGGGATGTTGTAAGAGAATACAAACCCTCCCCAACTTCATATTAACACGCTTGGCAGGTTGTTGGTCGGTTGGGGCAAAGCATAATACTTGCTCTCATCCTTTGGCCAACTATCACCAGTTATGCGACAGTGTCTATGCAAGCCAAGCCGACGACATGCGCAGTATTCTTTATCATTTTTCTACAAGAGGGCCCTTCTTTCTCATCAATCTACCGATTATCACGGGACTTTGTGCGCTACCGTGGATTTTGATCAAGGCTGTCGACGGTTTGGATCCTTTTAAGTATGGTCTTCATCTTAGCATGGCCAGCTCTTATCTCTGCGATGAGTGGTTATACACCTGAAACTGCCGCCTACGTTGAACATATAGACGGAAATTTGGTAAGGTTTCTGGAGTTTCAACAACTACACTATATTATACACGATGGGTGGAGAATCGGCTTTGATGGAGATTACCCAGTCTCGGAATATCCTGGCAAGTTCATTACTTCATATTCCAGCGGCATTCCTACCATTAAAAGAATCGGCGTACTAATTGTACCTAAGGTCACCGCTATTGTTCGGATCCTGATGACTGCGATTCACCGGGTTGTTCCTTACGACGAAATATATCAGACTGTTAGTGAGAGTCCCGACGGTAGGATGTTATGCTAAGCTGATGATTGCCTAGATATTTCCCATTTTGAGCCTTACGGCCGTAGTGATACTCCCTCTGTGTGGATGAATAAACCCCTCCCCAGCCCAACACTGAACATTGAAGCGTTCGTCGATGATCTATGCCACCCAGGTCCAACATTAGGAAAAGTTTTGTTAACATTGCTGTATCGATTTTCAGACCTTCAAGTGGGGCTTCTCGTTCTTGCAGTTGTTCATAGATCTAGCCTTACTAAATATCTGGTCTGTTGGCAACTACCTGATGTGGCGAAAGGCCGAAGCCTACTTGCCGCCTCAGGTCCAACCCGCACAGTGCCGAGGGCTAAAAGCCTTGCTACTACTGGCGGAGCTGGGCGGCACGAGAGGTAGGATGGTGGCTGCTAATAGCATGTCACAGGGGCAGTTGTACTGGGCTTGGGAATAGCTTCATTCCTAATGTTCTAATAATTGGCTATGGCGTCGGGGGCTCTTAAGGAGGGAAAGATTTCTGGGAGAGCTCTGGGACCTAGCCAGCATTTATATATACACAGAATATCTCACTACACTAGTTTCGAATCGAAGTGTCAGTCTCCACCCAAAATTTACATACAACACACATATAAATTTGGGGTACACACCAACATTTACTTTATTTAATTGTAACACTACGCAAATTAACAATAATTGAAGCATTTTAAACCTGTTTTTTGGTATTTTTATTAAAAAAATACCTCGCAGAGCCTTAAAAAACAGACCTAGCACTTTAAAAGCCTTAAAAATTATAAATTTACTGTTAAACCTTAGTAAGCTGTACTTATACATTTCAACGCGATTTTATTTATTAAAACATAAATAGTAATATTAATCTACTATAGTTATTACTAAGGGCACCTACCGTATTACTACTTATGTTTATTTATTTTTCCTTGCTATTATTATTACTGCTGTTATTGCTTACGTTTTTTCTAGGGTTGCGTTAGCTGTTTAAATTGATCTTGCGCAGAAAAAGCTAGTTAAACTGTTTTTATTAGCAACCATTTAGCTGTACGAGATCCGCGTTTATTATTATATGTTTTAACAACTTCGCTAACGAAGAGATCGAGATATCGCTATAAAAAATACTTTTAAAAAATAAAAAATGTGCTTTTAAAGCTAAAACTAATACTATAAGTTTATTAGCTAAAGATATTAATAAACATAACAACTTATCGTATAAAACTGCTATAGTTAAGCGAGCTATTAACATTATATAAAGTAGTAGATTAAAAGCTATACTTAAGCTTATTAAAACAGCGCTAAAAAAAATAACTACGCTACAGCAGCCGCATAAACAATTTATTATAATTAATATTAATACTTTGTTTACTACTATTATTACTAATATAAAAATAATAAATATTTTTAATAATAATAAATATAAGCTTTTAAAAAACTTGTTTAAAATAAATAATTTTAATTTTATATTTATTAAAATATTAAACAAGCTTAGTTTTTTTTTATAGTTTTTATTAAAGCTATTTTTATTTAAAATTAATTTTTTAATTATTATTTAATTAATAATAAATAATAAAGCTTTATAAAATATATTTTATAATAAACACTAGGTTGTTATAGCTACTAGTTTAATTAATTTATTAAGTTATATTAATTAATATATATATAATTAATGGTTGCTTGGAACGTAAGGTAGCGGAATACTTTCCGCGACCTTCTGCCATATTCCGCCATGATCGCCGCTAGTATAAATAGTTTGTAAGTTTCCGTTTCTGCACTAATAAATAGTTTTTAGCTAGATATAATAATACTATTAGTCTTGCCCACACTTGTTTTTATTTGTTTTATTTATGTTATTTATTTATATATATACGTATACCTATTAATATTAATTAGTATTATTAGATTTAATAATATAAATTAGCAAAGTTAGAAAAGTTACTGCTACGTAACTAAAAGCTTGTATTATGGTAATATAAACAATACTAATAATTATTTTTTTTATATAAATTTTTCTATATAACTATAACTTTTAAACTATATATAATTTATTTTTTAAATATTTTAATATTTTATAATAAATAATTGCTTTTTTTTTTTTAATATATATAACTTATATAATTTTTTATTTTATAAGTTTACTATAGAATTAATTATATTAAAAATATAATAAAGCGAAACCGCAGCTTAAAGTGCTATATAATTATAAAGCACTAGCTAAAATACTGTTTAACCAAGAATATAATAACTATAATTATAACTATAATAATAATACCTATAAAAATTATTTAGTTTATTTAACCTAAAAAATAACAACTTAATAAAAATAAAAAATATAAATAAATTAAAAAGCTTAATAAATTTAATCTCTAGATAAACAAGAACTTTTATTTAATAATTTAATTATATAATAGTAAAATAAAAAACTATTAATTTAATAACTACTAATTATAAATAAAAAATAACCTAGGTATTAGTTATATTAATAAAATTTAACGCTACAGATAATTAGTTATAAATAATCTAAATATTTAAAAAAATATTAAAAGAATATTAATAATGCTTTTAAAGGTTTATAGCAACTAATTTTAAAAATATACCTAAATAATTTTAATTTATTTTTAAAAATATTTTTATATAATAAAATATTTATATAAAAAAAAGCAACGCAAAATATACCATTATATTTATTAGTTTAATTATATAGTTATAACTTCTAGTATAAGATTTTAATAAATTAAAAAAAGTAAAAAAAAAATAGCTAAATATATTAGTATAAAAAATATTTATTTATAAGACTAAAAAAAAAATAGTTTATTTATTAAAGCTTTAATTATTAATATATTTTTTTTAAAAACCCCCTGCAGCTATTAATTTAATAATATTAATATATAAATAAATATTTATTAATATAAGTTAGTTTTTTATACTATTTATTACTTTAGTATATTTATTATTAAAAAAAAATATAAAAAGCAGCTTATAAAGACCTTTAATAGTACGAATATTATTATTTTTTTTTTTTTTTTTTATGTATTTCTTTTGCTAGTTATAAGCTAGTCCGTCTTTTTCCGACCTTTAATCTGGTTTTTTATGCTAATCTAGTTTTTTATACTAAATGCAACGATTAAATATTTTTACGGGAGGTTATACTGTGCTTTTTTTAAATCTCCCTTCTGGACTTATTAGTATTAACAATCTTTAGCCCAGCTATTGGACGCTAGGACAGCAGACCTGCACTTAAGAAGCACCGCTTAAAGTACTGCTTATTACCCCTGTAAAATAGTATTTATATTTATTAAAATATTTACTTATAAAATATTTAAAATATTTTTTTTTTTTAGGTTATTTTTTTAATTTTATTTAAAAATATAACCTATAAGCGCTATTTATATTAAAGCAAAAAAACCTGTTTTTTTTATACTTAATAATAAAAAAAGACTAGATTTAAAAAAAAACTACGTTAATACTAAGAAGATTTTATATAATAAATATAATTTGTTTAAAAAATAAATAGGGGTCCGTAAAAGCTTTAAAAAAGTTTATTTTTTTTTTTTTAATAAGTTAGTTATTTATATATATAAATAAAATATTTAATTAAATTTTTATACTAACTAGTAATTAGTTCTTAATATTAATAAATAATTAATAGAAGTAGATATATTATAATATTTTATTTATTAAAACTTAGAATAAAATATATTTTTTTATAATTATAAGGTATTTTAAAAAAATATAAAATAAAAAAAATAATTATATAAAAAAAATATATAATATTTTAAAAAATAAGTTTAAATTTTTTTTAAACGTTTATTATATTATTAAAATATAATAAATATAATTTTACGCTATATTTTTAATTATTTTATTAAACCGTGTAGTAATATATTTTTTTTATAAAATATTTTATTAATAATATTTTACAGATATATATTTAGTAATAAAATGTTATTTTAACACGGAGTAAAATAAAATCTAATATTATTATAACTAAACTGTTATAATATTTTTTAGAACTAAAACTAAAAAATTAAACTAAAGTAAAATAAACCTAAAAATACTTTAAATTATATTAAATAAATTATTTTTTTATTAAAAAGCCCTAAGATTAAATTTTAAAAAAAAACAGTAATTAATTATAATAGTTTATAAAATATACTATTTAATTCTTTAGCTGCAATATATTTTATTTAAACTATTAGCTAGGTTTAAAAACTTTGTTAATAAATTTTACGCTTTAATTAATATTTATAAAAATTTAAAAAAAATATAAAATATAATAGTTTTTAATAAATAAAAATAATAATAATAATAATAATAATATTAGGTTATATTATATTAACTAAAAATATTTTTATAATAATAAAAATAAAAAGTTTAATTTAAAACAGTTATTAAAAATTTAAAAATATAAATATTAAGTATATAAAAAAAAAGTATATTAATTAATAAAATATATAAAACAAAAGTAGAAAAAAACACGGATTTAATAAAAGAACAAGCGAAACCTGTTTAAAAGTAATTATATTATTTTTTTAATAAATTATAAAAATATTAAAAAAATAAACTTAAAGCTAAAAAAAAATAAAGTAATAAATAATAAAAATAGTTAAGATAATAACTAAGATTAATTTATAACAGCTGTTTATTTATTTAATTAAATATTTTAATATTATATTATATTTTTATATTTTTCAAAGATAAATTAATAGTGGATATTATTTTTATATTAAATAAATATATAAAGAATATTTTCTAAGGGATAATATTAAACATAGGCGCGGCACGCGTATTTATAATAAACAAAAGCTAATATTTAGTTTTAATTAAGGAATATCTGGATAAATATATAAAAATAAATAAAAGCCGCGTAAAAAAAATAAATATCTACTTTAGAAATAGTTTTTTAATTAAATTACTTAAAATAATTATAATAAAAATACTTTTTAATTAAATAGATTTTTATATAATAAAATCTAATATTTTATTTTTATTTTTATTAAAAGATATAAATTAACTAAGTATTTATTTAAATAATATTATAAATTAATTAATATATAAAAATAAAATAATAATTATAATCTTTTAAAAATAAAAATATTTATAATTTTAATTTAATAATATAATATATTTAATAAAAATTAAATTATAATGTATATATATTTAATTTAATTATTTATTAATTAATAAGCTATATAATTTTTTAAACTAATTAAAACATAATATTAATATTAATAATATTAAAAAAATTAATAAGTTTTATTATTACTATTAAATTAAAAGCAAAGTATTTTAAAAGTTTAGATTTAATTTAAAAAATTTTAATTTAAACTTTAATTATAAAATTATTATTAATATTATATATTTAAATAAAAAATTAGTACTATATATAGTTAATACTGCAATAAGATTTTAAATAACACGATTTATAAAAATAGTTTTAATAAAAAAAATATAAAAAACGTTAAAATAATACTAAATTAATATTTACCTTAGCCTACTAAATATAATTATATATAACATAAAAATAAACTTTAATAGTATAAAATTTAAAAATAAAACAAAATTTATAAAAATTATTTATAAATAAATACTAGTAAAAATATATTAATTAATTAGAAAAATTAAAAAATATTATAAATTAATTTGTAAAATATATAAGATTATTTTAAAAAAAATACTAAAATTAAAAATATTTTATTTATAAATA